>OMKY01212328.1:0-14277 GCA_900302395.1 Bregmaceros cantori | reverse complement strand
GGGGGGGGGGAAATGGGGGAAGAGATAGAAAGTCATGGACATGGCCACAGGTACGTAGGGTCAGGGGGTCGCAGAGAAAGCACAGCAAAGATAAGAACAGAAGATTCTAGCACGCAATATGTGGAAAAGAGGGAATGGGGAATAGAGTTTCCCTGGCGAGCCAGAGCCAACGCATTGTCCACGCATCGCACATCACTAGATGCTTGCATTGGGTCTGGGAAAAATCAGGCAATCCGTCGGTACGGATTAAATCGGCCAATCAGCACGGAAGTGGGGGGAGTTTGTACGGGCTACACAAGATGTGCGCGGAGTTTGCTTGTCTCGCGTCCACGCCACTTGTCCCAACTGCGCTGTGACTGGATAACATGATTTGATTAACACTTTTTTAACGTTTTCCAACCCTATTTTACCAGACAATGCAAGCGTCTACCGATGTGCGATGCGTGGACGATGCGTTGGTTCTGGCTCGCCAGGCTAGAATAGAGTGTGATACAGGTATAAGGATTCAAAAGAAACTATTATAAAAGCCACAAAGGAAAAAGCTTTTCCTTATTAACGGAGCTTGAAGAAGATCTCCATGCATAAAGGTAGGATACGCAAAGGAAGCTGATTTCTTGGAAAGATATAGGGGCAATGTTGAGGTCAGACCCTGGCGAATAGGGGTGTAAATAATAATGATTTTGTATCGATATATTGATACAACAGCTGACGATACAATGTACTGATACGTTGGCAAGAGAATCGATTTTTTTCCTGGACGTAATTCCACTCCAGTACTGCGGGTGACGCTACACCTATTTGGCGCCTCCTACCTCGGTAAACATTTTGTGTACTCGCCAAATAAAAAGGTATAACGATATTACAGCGGTCATTGATTTATTTCAAATTTGAAACATTGTCTATCAGGTAAAAAAAAAACAATCGTATCGAATCATGGTGAATTCTAGAGTATCAAAAAAAAAAAAAAATTGTTGGGTCAGGAAATCCATACTGAATCGAATCGCCATGATGGGTTTGATTTACACCCCATACTGGGGAAATGAGTCAAGTGATGGTAGCTGGTTAATCAGGGCTGCACTGTGACTCGGCAGACTTTTGATTCCCTGGTAGATTAGTAGCTTTTAGCAGCACATAGGAAGGGCACATCAGTAGTGGTAGGCGGTCGGAAGATCAACAAGGTTAGTATCAGAACAATCAGACAGGACAAGTGAAGTTGAAAATGAGGGCATGTCTCCTTAGAACACTTCTGTGCGATAAGGCGGTCATGGCGAAAAAGACCCGACAGGCAAAACACAGGACTGCAAATTATAAGCAGGAATGTCCATTTCAGTCAACGGTCAAACAATAACTTCGCAGGTGACAGGTGCACGGGTTGGGAAGTGTTATTCTTCAAGTCATTTTTTGGGCGCAAGCACCATTTTTTATATTCTATATTGATAGAGATAGTGACAGGGTTAAATCAGAAACTTGGATGAAGAGTCAGGAGGAGAGATTGCA
The DNA here is from genome assembly GCA_900302395.1 of Bregmaceros cantori. Lineage (NCBI taxonomy): Eukaryota > Metazoa > Chordata > Actinopteri > Gadiformes > Bregmacerotidae > Bregmaceros > Bregmaceros cantori. Next base: position 12,780 of record OMKY01212328.1, on the reverse strand, counting down.
GAAAAGCTGCAGAAGGTATGTCGACTCTGCCACCGCAATTCAACGTCCTTCAGACATGCGCTAATCTACACGTCATGCAAGAGCGAACTGGGGAGGCGGTCAGAATTCTGCTCCATTCAGCGTCGTAGCCATAGCTCCACGTGTCACCAGCGATGAGTTATTGTTCTTAGTTTGCTGACAGAAAGAAGGAAATGGATGTGTTCCAGCTTAGGAGTTGTAAGGTCTAGTCTGGTGACATGCCTTATCGCACACCTCTAGTAAAACGCTCAACTAGGTTAGTTGTCGGCGGCAGTAGTTTCATCCAAACATGTAAATTGCAAGAAGGGGAGCAAACGGGAGCAGACTCGCAGGTGTGTATGGACGGGGTGAGAATTCATCATTGGATTGTATTTGATAACTATTGGTGTACACTTGTACAAATGGGTTGATTATGTACATTGATTACATTTTATTTGTGACACCAGAATGCACCTGATCCATGCCATTAAGTTTAAAATGTTTAGATGGGAGACTTGCCAATAAATGAAAACATCCTCTTGAATTGAAGAGAGATTTGCGCTTGAACATAAACCAAGCAGGCTATTTACAGATTAAATCAACCTAAAAACCATGAGATAAGAAGCAAACGCAGCAGTCAAGCAAAGCGACCCCTTAGATTTCCACTTCCACTAGCGATCATGCCCGTGCCTCCCAAACAGCTCACCAGCACAATCTTATCGAGCGGTGGTAATGTGCCTAGTCTCCAGTTGATCTACTGAAATGAGCCATTTCGTTTTTTAGCAGCTGAAATGTACGAATGGAGGAATAAATAGTCAACATTAATTTGGATTTCTCTGTTCGGTTCACAATGAACCGATCCCATTGTATGTGCAAACCATCCACCTGCCTCAGTCTATCCCTACAACTGAACAGCACTTCCCCAGCGACAATTCCACGTTACAACTAGTGTCAATAGTTTATAGTAGTTTTTAGTAGGGCTTTGAACCAATATTTTTTCCCAAATCAGAAACAGAATTATGTTTCCGGATACCAGTTCCACCAATAAATTCAAGTTCCCGAACCGGTTAGAACAAAAACAAATAGTTCCCCGGAAGGGCTAATTTCTTTCCTGTCAACTAAAAGAACGTAGTGTATCAATTCAAGTTGACGCTCGTCGCGGGCACAGCTGGGAAGACACACGGCGGCAGAGACTGGCGGACACCGGACAGACCGCGCCGTGCGGTGCACTCGGCAGCGTGGTGGGGCAGGGGGCTGGGAAGGCGCACGGCAGCAGAGACTGGAGGAGCGGCGGACACATATGGAATAGACCACATTGTGTTTCAACAAAAACTTAAAACTGGCATTAACCAGTTACCATTATTTTAATGGTAACGTAAGCGTTCATGTCCCAGTGTTCATAAGTGCTAATGTCCCAGAACATTAAAAATTACGTTTCCGGTTTTGTTTCCGTTCCCTAAAAAACACAAGAACCTGGTTTTTGTTTCTTGAAACGGTTCAAAGCCCTGGTTTTCAGTAATAATATTCGATTAGATTTTGATTCATCCAAATGCTTTCAGTCTACGTGAATAGGTTAGTAAGAGGTTACGCTAACTAGGTTAGTAGTAGGCGGGGAGAGGGGCTCCTGTACGGCCGGATCCTACCATGGCTGCGGGGTTGCTGAGTCTAGTGTAAGAGCCCATGTCCTTTACCTCGGGCACCAGGGGCTGCAACAGGGAGTAGGAGGAGGGAGGCGGGGGAGCAGAGGACGAGTGTTTGGAGGACGAGCTGCTCCTCATGCTGCCGCCCTGGCTCTGTGACGACGAGCTGGACCGACCCTGGGGAGGAACATTTACACCAATCAAGCAGGTCTTACACAGAAGCAGGGTTTGGAAACAAAATTATTTTTAAAACGTTCCGCTCCGAACGGTTCAAATAGGTCTATGTCCACCAAAATATCCGTCCTGAACCGGTTCGGAACCCAACAGAGTTTAACACACCATTACATTCGCTTCCTCGTCTGTCTACAAGATGGAGCCACAGATGCATGGGGCTTGATGCCTGACAGTGACGGATGGAAATAGTCTCCCAGACATTGGGTAAGTTAAAATGTATAGAGAACGTAAAAAAAATGTTCAGTTTTGATTCCGGAACAGTTGAAGAAATCAATTTTCATTTCCGCTCCTCGTAAAACTCCATAAAATTCTGTTCGTTTCCGTTTCCGTTCCTTGAACCAGTTTGGAGACCTGCACAAAAGTGGCAAATGACGCAAAGTAAGGTTACAATTATAGCCGCGAGTACGAACTTTGAGATCCAAACCGAGGTATATTAAAAGTAGAAGCTCGTCTCTGGTAGCCCCGGGACGATTTATGATAGGATTGTAAAATTGCGATCTTGAGGTGACAATATTTGCTTTTCGAAATATCGTATGATCGTCACCCTAAAAAAAACAAACAGATTCAAAAGTGCTTATGTATTCACTAGGGCTGCAACTAACGATTATTTCAATAGTCGATTAGTTGCCGATTATTTAAACGATTAGTCGATTAATCAGTTGGATAATTTTTCCCTATAAAAATACCCCAAATTCTCACAGCAAGCAACTATTACGAGAAATGAGTCCCGTTAACTTGAAATCTAGTCAAATTTGACTTTTTTTTAACCATCTAATGTACAAAGTTTAAGTTACATTTGACAAAGGTATTACATGTTATTTATACTGTAATATTTTCATGTATTTTCTATCAATTATGCCCATTTAATGTTTCATATTTTCTGATGATGAATGAATATCAAATTTGTGTGGATAAATGGGGAAACATCAGCTCAAACCAGCCGACAATAACAATGTTTCCATTCTTTGCTGATTATCGATTATTAGATTAGTTGACGATTAATTTTATAATCGATTAGTCACCGATCAATCAACTAATCGTTTCAGCCCTAGTATTCACCTCAGCTATCAATCATATCATATATCGTGCCATTTTGTAATCCGAAGTTATTGTTGTGCTCACTCACTGACCACTACATTGTTTTAAGATTGAGCCCCAAAGTTTATATTATGCAAACCATTTAATATTGATTATTCAGAAAATTATAAATACAATCAATCAAAAATTTTGCACCAATACATAAATAAAAAATAGTTTGAGAACGTATTAACCATTAGGTGCTTCGAGTCACGCCAACAGATGCAAAATTATCTACACAATGCGGGGAATCTTTAAAAAACATTTTTATGACATCAAAGTACTACTAAATAGGGGTTTGCAGCGCCTGGCGAGGCATTCACTAGTCAGGGAGAAATGATGTGAAAACATGCAACTCACCAAATGAGGATTTGGTCCGGAGGTTGTGTGCTCCTTGGGTTCAAAGTTAGCTGGGGAAGCCGGTACAGAGTCAACATCGGAGTAGCCTTTGAAAAAGGAGCGGCCTCGGTCCGATCCAACCTAGACACATTCAAAGCACATTCCTTAGTCACTTCATATTATTTTTGTAATATATTTAATACATTTTGACGGCATAAAATTATATGCCGTCAAAATTCCATTACCATTTTCTGGCAGTGATACTACTATATATTTTCTTCTATGCCGTTATTTGTATTGTAATATATTCATATATGTTATAATTACTCTAACAGGATGGGAACCAAATATCCAAAGTCAATTTCCATTTGTGTTATCCATGATCCATTTGATTATAGACGATGGCATAGGAAACCACTTGGACTTTAAAAACTAAACAAAAAAAAAAAAAAAAATATTCAAGGGGTGGGCGCACGGCACTCTAGATAGAAAGCCAGCATGACAGTTATGTACCAGCCAAAACTCACTTGTTAAAAAACAAACTGGCGAGCCAGAACCAACAAATCGTCCATGCATCACACTTGATTAGAACCATCATTGGGTCTGGTAATCACAACGCAGTAGGTAGGACAAGCAGCGTGGATGCATTGGTTCTGGCTCCTCTCCTATTCCTAGACTTTATTACTTTAGATGACAGCCAGTGCTTACCTGATGGTCTGAGATCCCCCCTGGCTGGGACATGGGGGACACACAGTGTGAAGACATGCCGTCCTGCTGGTGTCCAGAGTGGGGTCCCATCATGGATGAGGGACCGCTGTTGTTCTGGTGCTGCTGTTGCTGCTGCTGTTGTTGCTGCTGCTGCTGTTGTTGCTGCTGCTGTTGTTGCTGGCGTTGACGCCGCTGCTGGTAGTTGGACCGCCGGCCACCAGACTGTAGAGACAAGAGCAGGGAGACTAAACACAAGGCCTGAACAAAACAGCCTGGACACACTGATCCAAGGAATACCATTAAATTCTGGGGGTTGAGGTATATTTTTGGACGTCAATCCGCCAACGAGTCAGCTCGATGAAAACAAAATATGAAGATTTAATTTTGCAATTCTAAAAGCTCCAAATAGATTAGGTATGTCATTTTTTTTCAAATAATGAAACAATGTTACAAAATAAAACATGATCAATTTACTTTTAAAAATTGCACTTTTGCCAAAACTTACATTTGCCACACGCGTGCACTATACCAACAAAGAAGAGTCTTTTTGTCTGAAGCAGGTCCATAATATCAAATACCTAAGAAGACCTAATAAAAGAATGAAGACCAATAACAAAAATAAATATCACCACGTCACAATTAATGACAACTATGAATTAACATTTTGGAATCCATAGTTTAGATATAAACATGATCTCTAACAGTTTACAGCTTTTGTGAATTATAAAAATTACTTCTGACAATAAATATGCTTTATTGGACTTAAAACATATTTATGAAGTATATATATAAAAAAAAAAAAAAGATTATTTTTCGTAATCAAGTATTTTGTCATCAATTTTAGTGATTAACTGCCCCACTCCCAACCTTTCCTGTGAACAACCTTAATTTATGTACCATTTCTAAAAAGAATCCAGACTTGGGCCGTTTGTATTACTGTACAAGTTTAGTACTGTCAAATAAAAGTACACATCTTGTGCTTTGTGATATGATTTCAGTAGAATGTCTTATAGCCCATCAAAAATCTGAACCAATTGAGAATTGCACGGGAAGGATGAACACAGCAACTCTAAGCATTATTTGAACACAAGCTTTTTGAAAGTACTACTCCAGTATTTACAACTCACATTGCGCACACGTCACCGCAGCGTTCGATTGATTTCTTTTGGAAGAGACACTGCCTCAGCCACGCGGAGGTTATGAAGTTAAATGATTACCATTTTGCAGACACACTCCCAACAGCCAATTTGAACATGCTACTGCATTGTGAATTGTGATGAGTTTAGTGTCATTGACACCACTAGCATGAAGCTTCTGTGGGCAATTAACATTATACTAATTTAATTGCCTTGACATAGAAATGTAAAAATGCACATCCCTACCCCCCATCCCACTGCCACTCGGTCGCTAGGAGCACTAGTGTTAAATTTCTGGTGCATATATTTGCCTGTGTGGAAAAAGGACAAGCCTCAAAAATCTTGATAAGATTATTCTAACTTGTAGTTCAGTCATATGCCTCTTTGGCCATTTTATGCTTTTCATTGCAACAGCTCTTATTAATGCGTGAGGAGTAAAAAAATGACAACACATATACACGGCATCAGGTGAACATGTGATGATCCTTCCTAAGGAATGGATGATTGAACAGTTGACGTCATGCATAACAGACAGAACTGGCAATGTGTCTCGGACAAGTAGTGGTCTGCTTTGCTGCCCAAACACACCTGTATGGAGACCGTCCTGGAGATTGTTGGGAGAGTAGCTACGCTTAAACCCTGATCATACATACACAAATCCCATTAACAAAATGTCTCTGCATGACAATATTGTTAAAAAATAAATTCAGTGGCACTTGAGTCAACATTGCTAGCTGCTGAGACCCAATTAAAAATATAAGCTAAAGCCGCTGCTTGTTGCAGAATATGACGAGCATAACTGTGTTGGTCAAAGAGTCAGGTAAAGTTTGAGTCCCGACTTGTGAAACACCCACAGGAAATCTCCAAAATGTAAACTATACTAATTGTCAAATATGGAAATTAGAAAAATAAGGTGATTCAACTCACAGATGTACCTCACATATATGCAGATATATACAGATCACACAAAAATAAAATTCTAATGTTGGTTGTGAACAGTCCACTGAAACACAGCAAAGGCTAATTATTTCAAGTTGACTTCAGTTGTACAACAATGTTCCCCTTGGTCATGACCAATGAACAACAATTTCATTACTACACCAACTGGGAGTTATGTGATCACTTTAGCCGATCAGTCCATCCCATTGAGACTCGGATTATTCGTACCGCCGCATGTGAAACCATGAATGTTTCTAATTAAAACAGCTTTTTTTTTGCTTCCGAGTCTTTGCTTTTAAGGATATACCACATTTGGTAGTACCCAAAATATCCAGCGAGAGGCAGCATCATCATCATCATCGATTCTGGTAGTTATTACTAATTGCAAAAATCATGTTAACCTTGCCTTTTCAAACATTTGTAACGTAAGGGCCTGGATAACTTATTAATCTAAAATGGATATTTAAAAACAAATTGTGAATGTTGTGACTAGTATGAACATAAGCACACCAAAAAGAAAAAAAACAGACAGAAGGAACTTCAAGCTTAGCTGGAAGCTGGAAAGTGAACACAAAGGGCAGCACGTCCTGATCGGGAAAAAAAAAATCAGAACAAGGTCCGTTCATCGATCAGAGGGTTGGGATTTCAATTTTGACCAAATATGGGCCAGAACATTAAAAAGATGAGAAAAAAGACAAAGTATCCCCTTGACTGCTCACGCCACCATGCAATTCCTAATAGCGATGCTAATGATTGAATTGACAAGACATGAAATGATGCATTTCACCCAACACTTGTAAATGGTGCGAGTCAATACGAAAGAGGAATTGGAATTATGCAAACCAGGGCTGGGCGATCAAAGCAAAAATAAAACACCCTAAAAGCAGCAACAACACCATTTGACATTACTGAAGGAATAATTGATCCAATGTCAAAATAAGGAGCGTGTTGAAATACCATATTTTTGGGGCTATAAGCCGCTACTTTTTCCCCTCACTTTGAACTATGCGGCTTATGAGGAGGTGCGGCTATTTTTTTTTCCACATTTGAAACCCCGATCCTATTCAAGACGGCGTGCGGGACACACCCGCCTCTAGGTCAGAGCTCTGTGGTAGGCGTTTCCTGGGAAACTTTGCACCGGAAGCTGGATGGCCCGAACCATAGACATGTAGATTTTTGCGATTTTTTTTTTTTTCAAATACCTCATCAATCATCATGGAAAACAAATAGATTTCATATGATGCCGCATTTAAATTGAAGGCCATTGATCTGGCAGTGACGAGCGAAGAAGAAATAGACTCGCCGCATAACTGGTGTGGTTTTTATATACACAAGTCAAATATTTTAATTATTTTATCAGATTTTTGTCTCCATGATTGTGTTAGTGTTCCACTGTTTGCCTGTGTTGGCTGCATGAAGGGATCGGGTGTAACTTTTGCTGTGGGTGAATAACTGTGACAATAAATATTCTATATAATATATCTATCAATCTCTTCTTTCCAGTGACGAGGAGTGAAGCAATCAATTACAGTTTTGTTTTACCGTTGTTATGACAAGCAACGTTTTCGGGTTCCGATCAGAGACTGATCCATTTACTGATTTCATAAATGGCTTTTAGGCCGGCTTATATAACTTTCCATGCTTTCTTGAAAATGACGGGTGTGCGGCATTTAGAGGGGCACTCATTGGTCTAGAAAATACGGTAATTGGGTAGTTTCGCGAGTAATCTATGAATCAAATTGTTGACTCCACGTTGACCCCCCCCCCCCAAAAAGAAGTCAAACATAATTCCCATATCCCCCAGCCCTAGCGCGGTGTTGCATGATGTATGTACATATGTCAGATGTACAATGAAGGACCATGAGGCAGCAGGAGTGGGTGGGGAGAGGTGGGGCAGTCTACATCAAGAAGCATGTATACAAGCAGGCAAGGAAGGAAGAGCACAGACGTCCAGCCAATGAGAACAGACCAGCCAGCCAATTACGTTGCCATGCCAGAGAACTGACAGAAGGGGGCGAGTTGTTGGAAGAAGACTGGCTATGTCGAATGCTTGGGGGAACTAGGGAAATGTTCAGTTTAAAGACTTCGTAGGTCTACTTGCCTCCTGCTGAAGTGCCGCACGACTCCACGATAACGTCCAGGGTTCGGTGAAATTTAAAACATCTTCCACAAAACACAATTACCGTCTCGATAAGGACAACAATACTGGATACCACAATTAGGTCCGAGCGCCCAGATTTTAAATTCTTGAAGACTTTGATGAGCAACAGCAATGACCAGTTTGTGACAACTTGAAAAGTGCAATTTTTTTTTTAAAAGTATATATTTTTTCCTTAAACTTTCAGATGGCAGAGTTTCGAATATATGTGCATCGAGTGCACTGAATGCATACGTATGCCACGATTGTACGGGAGACAAGCGAGGCAATTTACTCCAGAGTGCAGACAAACTTAACGCTTACCATTCCATACAATGAGGTATTGTTAATTCTATAAAACAGTACGCATTGTGGAAATCAGAAATTGAGTAATTAAAAAAATAATGTCCAAGTTAAACATGTGTGGATATCTGGCACTATACATCAGAGCATAATTAGTTTCAGTTTTCCATGATCAACAACCTTAACCAGCATGATGATTGCAAACATCTCAACTTCATGTTGAAGGTCTGTAGCCTGGCGAGCAGAACCAGCGCATCGTCCACGCATCGCACATCGGTAGATGCTTGCATTGGGTCTGGGAAAGTCAGGCACGCCGTCAGTACGGAATCAATCAGCATGGACGTGGCGGGAAGTTTGTACGGGCTATGCAAGACGTGGGCGGAGTTTGGTTGTCACGCCTCCACGCCGCTTGTCCCACCTACTCCGGTGTGACTGGATAACATGATTTGATTGACTTTTCAACCCTGGTTTTACCAGACCCAATGCAAGCGTCTAGAGATGTGTGATGCGTTTGTTCTGGCTCGCGAGGCTAGAAGGTTGGAGGTTAAATTGCTGAAGACCCTGGCCAGGCGCGTTTGTTCTCGAACCCTGGACGTCAAAGTTGTGGCAAAAAGTACGACAGCGATGGCTTCAAACGGTGTAGGTGATAGTGACGACCATGCCGGAGGCTCAGACACACACAGCGCTCCACGGGACAGACAGCCATGCTGAAACCAACCTGGTTTTTGGCAGCGGCACTGCAGCGGTGCTGGGCCAGGTCCAGCATGGTACGGTAGCTCTTATAGCAGGACGGGCAGTTGAAGCGGTTCTTTTAGCCCACCCACAACGTAATCCACACACCACAACACACACACAGCACACACATAAGATCATATTACCACAGGGCTACGCCGTGAGGTAAAATTTTTAGTTTTATGAATCAAGCCAGGGGCAAGAGCGATGATACGACCTGACAGAAGGCAATTACAGATAAACTAGTGTTAAAATTGAATGGGGGTGAGCTTTGGCCGCCATGTAGAGCAATATATTGCGATAGATGAAACAAAAACGTTGGTTCAACGTTGTTTTTTGATCCATGTGGTTGGCCGTCTGTGACTATTCAAAGATATAAGATAATCGTTATGACTGCAATAAAATTCTTCAATAGAGGTGCACCGATCCTCAGATCAGTGATCGGGGGTCAATCAGACTTGCGAATTTGTCCCATTCCTGATCGGCCGATCAGTAAATGAGTCGGGGAGCATGGCAAATTACTTTTGAAATTGACAATTGTGCCAAAGTTTGGGTACAACCAATTTTTGCAGGATCAGAGCTCTGTATCGGGACTCTATTGGGGATCGGGGCCCTGTAGCCCTTGGAACAAGATATTCCAATTAATCTCTCTCGGCGGAATAGTTGCTTTCCACTCAATAAATAGTCATCAAGTCTCAATATTGAACAATGCTACATTTATGTCCATGAACCAACGACAGAATCTATACTAGGTGAGTGATAGCACAATGTGCCATGTTGTTTTTAGTTAATATCACTAGTGGTGCACCGATCTGATCCTCAGATGGGGGGCCGATTCAGACTTTTTTCGAAGGATCGGGACTCGTGATTTTGTCCCGTTCAGCATTGGTAAATGAGTCGGGAGCATGCCAAATGACTATTTGTTTACTTTGACCATTATTGAAATTGACAATTGTGGCAAATAGTTTGGGTACTACCAATTTTTGCAGGATCAGAACTCTGTATCGGGGATCGGGACTCGGTATTGGGATTCTATACCGGAGATCGGGAGTGGCCGATCGTTAAATTCAAAGGATCGGGATTGGATCGGGTGCAATCGGTGCACCCGTACTAAAAGTACTTTTAGTGCTAGTTTTTTTACCACTACGGCGCAGGTTTGTAATCTGAGTGCTCCTAGTTCTGTTTGTGTGAACAACACATCGGCTAACACACATCCACTCTAGTTCTGTTTGTGTGAACAACACATCGGCTAACACACATCCACTCTAGTTCTGTTTGTGTGAACAACACATCGGCTAACACACATCCACTCTAGTTCTGTTTGTGTGAACAACACATCGGCTAACACACATCCACTCTAGTTGTGTTTGTGTGAACAACACATCGGCTAACACACATCCACTCTAGTTCTGTTTGTGTGAACAACACATCGGCTAACACACATCCACTCTAGTTCTGTTTGTGTGAACAACACATCGGCTAACACACATCCACTCTAGTTCTGTTTGTGTGAACAACACATCGGCTAACACACATCCACTCTAGTTCTGTTTGTGTGAACAACACATCGGCTAACACACATCCACTCTAGTTCTGTTTGTGTGAACAACACATCGGCTAACACACATCCACTCTGCCTGGCAGGGAACCTCTACTGGACCGATCACGGCTTCAACCTGATCGAGATCTCTCGTCTGTCGGGGGCGTACCGCTCCGTGGTCATCTCCGAGGGTCTGGACCAGCCCCGAGCCATCGCAGTGCACCCACAGAAAGGGTTGGTGTATTAGCAACCAAGAGCTCAACACAAGCTAGATCTGGGGACATGTCTCCTCTCTGATGGGGGACGAGCCCAAGCTGAGGAATTAGCTTGAGAAGCTAATGGCAGCTCACATAAGGTGTCCACGTAGAGGAAATGACCAGTCTTGACACGGGAATATGTCTAGAGATTTAGTGTGATCCACATCAGATATGGGCAGAGTAGCCATAAAAATTACTCAAGTAAAAGTATTGTTACCTCAGCAAAATATTACTCAAGTACGAGTAAAAAGTAGTCATCCAAATAGTTACTCAAGTAGAGGTAAAAAAGTATTCCACAAAAAAGTTACTTAAGTAGCGAGAGTACTGAGTAACTTTCAGTTCAAAAAATGAATGAAAAAAAAAAAGATCGCCCGAGAGAGAGAGCCTGAGAGAGAGACAGAGACAAGTGGGAGAGAGAGAGAGAGAGAGAGACACCAAGAGAGAGAGAGAGCGAGAAAGCGCCCGAGAGAGAGATATGACATCAACATATGTGCCAACAGTTCCCAACAGGTGTCGCTAAAGGCAGAGTTAATGTACCGAGTACTTTTTACTGACATCTCAGTAAAAAGTAGTTTTTTTCACCTCAAATTTACTTGAGTAAAGGTAGAAAGTAACTTGTGAAAAATGTACTCCAAAAGTAAAAAAGTACACAAAAAAATTGTAACTGAGTAAATGTAATGCGTTACTGCCCATCTCTGATCCACATGAAACCAATCCTTGGCGGTGTATACATCAGCACTTTTGAATTTTATTGTAAATCAGATATGAATCTGATATTTTTGATTGGGTTTTATTTTATCGATAACGGGAAGTAATCTAACTTGTTACCTGCTTCAATCGGTAATCCAGTAACGTAACGGATTACTTTTTAAGATCAGTAACAAGTAATCTAATCCAATTAGCTCCCGGGTTGACCCGCGTCCGCGCCTACCGGCGCGGGACGCGGGTCAACCCGGGAGCTAATTGGACCTTCTAGCTGTGAGGCAGCGATGCTAACCACTGCGCCACCGTGCGTATTGAGACTTTACAGTAATGGGATTACTGTAAAGTACTGTAAAGTAACGACACCCAACTGCGGTAATAAGTAACGCCAATGTATTATTACATGTTGAGCCGCCAGCTCCACACCATCGCCCACGCCCTCAGCCTTCATTATTTCCAACAGCCAGCGTTCACCAGCACATAGCGCTGATGTGTTTCATCCCACGTCTGTGATGAAAGTCTTTTCCTTTTGAGCTCAGATACAAAGCGCTGAAAAGAAGGCATTATGGGAGGGAGGGCTACCCTCCCCTCTCTGGCTAGGGAGACAGTAGAGAAGATCTCTTCTTCCCCTCAAAAAGCCAACATAAAGCTGATGATGGATGGAGCTCGGATGCATTTGCCGAAGTCGGCACACATGTCGAAGACGAATGGGCCGACATCTTCATCACCGCACAGGAAGTGTAACTCGGGAGCCAAGAGAACCATTAGTGGAGAGAAAGAGATGATGTAGGTGATGAAGCCGTGCAGGGGATCGTCCGATGAGGGACGAGCGATCACGTTCGAGTCCGCTTCCGAAGCGCATCGCAACCGACGCGATGCGTCCTTGGGAGGAGCTCGTTATACGTCGTAGGAGCGGCCTCGGGTTCGGCTGGCGCGGCAGCACGGTGGCGCAGTGGTTAGCATCGCTGCCTCACAGCTAGAAGGTCCAATTAGCCCCCGGGTTGACCCGCGTCCGCGCCTACCGGCGCGGGACGCGGGT
>OMKY01212306.1:0-12857 GCA_900302395.1 Bregmaceros cantori | reverse complement strand
GAGGGAGGGGGATATCAGAATTGGTAATACTCAGTATTGGCGAGTATTGAAATTATTGTACTCATACTCGTATTGTGTTTTTTTTTAAACGGTATCCGTGCATCCCTATAAACCACTGACAGAGACTTCAATGTTGCTGCCCCCCTCTGGAACTCCCTTCCTGCTGATATTCGCCATTCTCCATCTCTGGACAGCCTCAAAACGCAAGTTAAAACCCATCTCTTCTCCCTGGCTTTCCCTAATTAGATAGCTACCTACCGGTTGTTCTAATTATATTTTTCTTTTTTCTTTCTTTTCTCTTTAAAGCAACCTTGAGTATCTTGAAAAACGCTATATACATATCGCAAGTTATTATTACTTGCGCCGAGCAATGTTATATTTTCGGTCGCATTGGTTGGTTGGTTTGCCCCAGGATAACTGAACAAGTTGTGCACGGATCTGGATAAAATTCTGCAGAGATTTTGCGGAAGAATTGATTCCAATTTGGTGCATTTCTGTAGCCTATAAGTAACATAATCATACTTAATCACCAACTTACCGATAGATCGCCGAGTAATTCTAGTTAGTATAATTATTATATCATATTTATTATTGTTATTATTATTTTTTAGTGACATTTACACATCTAAACCTATGTAGATAAATCTGAAGCAAACAAATTCAAACTGAAGCAGGATTGAAGTTGTTCACAAACTTATCTGACAAACAAAAAAGGTGGAAAAGCTGAACCTCGTGCCGGAGCTAATAATGCCAGGGTGTAAAGCCGTGTACCCGCACAGATTAAATAGGTTTGTAAGAAGCTCAAAGCACCACACTGCGAGTTCCAAAAACAACAGAGGACACTCTGCCACCACTGGCACCGTGCCACCGATAGACCTGTGCCAAGCAGATTAAAGCAGCACTTGGAAACTTTTTTGTTGTTGTTGAGTGGGTGAGAGTCTAGCTACAGAGACTAGCAATACTACTTCCAATAGACGAGTTTGGTGTGTAGTTCCAGGTAAATTTCTAGCCTGGCAACCTCAGGTGCCATTTATTTATTTATTTTTTTCAAGCCCATTCAGGCTGTTTTCTTCCCCAAGCTTTATTTATTAGGGTTAGTGGAAACAGGTGAAGATGGGAGGTAGACGTGCAGGAAATACGTCGGTGGTCGGATTCGAACGACCGACTCACCGCGCCATTAAGGCATATGCGTGCTTTCCAGTGCACTGCCTAAGCAACTGAGCTACTGGGCAGCACAGGTGCCATTTATTTTTCCAACATGTCTATTCAGTGGGAGCACACACTTACTGCGTTATTTAAAAAGGGTGGTGGCAACTTGCAGAGTGCTATTCCACACCCAAAAGTTCTAGTGTGGATCTTTGCCAAAAAAAACCCCGCATGATTCAATAATCTGCCCAAGACGTTCCATTTACTCGTGTTTGTTGGAGGTACTAGTGGAAGCAGCCATCCCATTGGTCCAGAAGAACATGTGACCACATCAGTGAGTAACTTCAAGTCGTTTCAGACGGCACGACATGATGTCAGCTTACTGTTTTGGGTGCGTTACACCGTCTATAGGGCTGTTGCATGCAACGTCACGGCTTGGTGGCGGCAGACATTTTGCTGGTATCAAGTTCAATGAAGTATCATGTACGGTTCAGTGGTATAGCTTACTACTTCACGTTCATTATATAGGGACATAGTTATGCTGCCATCTGCAGGCCACTGATAATATATTTCCATGGATAAATCAATAATAGAAGACATTTAAACGGACAATGTTATGCAAATATTGCTCTCTCTGCCTGCTCGCCTGACCACGATGATACCAAATCTGCCGTGTCGTCACCATGCACCACCCAATGTGTGTATATCTGTGCCTTTTCCAGATTGCTTCATTCTTTGAGAGCAGATGTCTCTTGCAATTAGGTATAACTACGTTCAAGACACTGGCATGTTCTACCTGTCAGTACCATCAGCTATAGTTTGGTTAATTTTTAAAAAGCACAAAAATCATAACAATTACACCGTATGCCCTCATATATTTTGGTTTTCCATTTATTGAGGTTTTTAAAACCAATCACTCGTTTGGATTAACACGAAGTGTGTGTGTGTGTGTGTGTGTGTCGAAAGAGAAACGGAGCCTGTGACCATTTACGAGTGGGTAAACAGCGCCACTAGACGGCCTTGACAGGTATTGCAGTCAAGAACGAATACATTTATATCGCATGGCAAGAATATTTTGTGTATTCATGTGCCAGAAATTGTGTTTTAAAAAAAATATCAATTATAATACATTTGGAGTCATTCCAAGTAATTCAACTATCTCACTTAGACCATTTGTGCAGTAAATATCATCATTGGCAGCTAAAGTCTTCACAGTAATT
Source organism: Bregmaceros cantori (assembly GCA_900302395.1). Classification (NCBI taxonomy): domain Eukaryota; kingdom Metazoa; phylum Chordata; class Actinopteri; order Gadiformes; family Bregmacerotidae; genus Bregmaceros; species Bregmaceros cantori. The sequence continues at coordinate 10,491 of OMKY01212306.1, read as the reverse complement.
ACGTCAGTGAAATGTATTATTATTATTATTATTATTATTGGCAGCTCATTGGCAGCTAAAGTCTTCACAGTAATTACGTCAGTGAAATGTATTATTATTATTATTATTATTATTATTATTATTATTATTATTATTACGTGACGTACTTGATGACAGGCAAGTCTTTCCCGTAAAATGATTCGAATCAAGCCTCAAGTCGACCAAATTAAATTCCAGACTGGACCAGTGGGAACTAACGAGCATCAGCATCGTCATCATTTTAGTGACTTGAGTCACATTCAAGTTCAAGTCATGTGACTTGAGCCCGCCCCTCACTGATTGACATTTTGAAATAACTAAATATTTGCTATTGATTGACATATAGACGAGCCGAGTTACTGGGGTGTAAATCACACCTATCATGTCGATATGATTCAGTATCGATTTCCTGACCCAACGATTCAATTTTTTTTCGATACTCAAGAATTCACCACGGTTCGATTTGATTCGATATTTGATACGATTCTTTGATTTTTTTTTATTTAACCTGATAGAGAAGTGGAATTACGTCCAAGAGCAAATGGATAAAAATAGACCAGAAAAAAGATTGATACTCTTGCGGACGTATCGATACTGTATTGTCAGCTGTTGTATCGATATATCGATACAAAATCAATATTATTTACACCCCTACGAGTTACCATGTATGAAAGTGAAACGATGGGAAGAAATATATTAAAGGCAATTTATTTAGTCACACATAGGCATGCTTTCTCCACGTTTAACCCATCCCTGAGGAGCGGTGGGCAACTGCGGCGCAGCGCCTGGGGGCCAACTCCAGATTCTGAATAAGCAGCCAGGGGCACAGACTGGAGCAAGTTGACTTTGGGGGTGGGGGGAAAGCACAGTGCCCACACAGATACAGGGAGTCGGGTTTGGATTCGAACGCAGGACCTTCTTGCTGTGAAGTAGCAGTGCTAGCCACACCAAACAGAATCCTGCTAGTCATCCACACTAACCTTTGAGTGCCACTCCGTTGCGGCGGATGGCAGTGATCGCTGCCGTGATGTCAACATCTGTAGTCAGAGAGGAGTCGACGGACACCACCTCGAAGTCCACGGGCACACAGGTGTACCTGTGAAGAGATTACACCTGGTGTTCAAACACAGGCTCTCGCTCCAGACTTGGGTAGGTACAGAAATTAACGGTGCACCAACTGATCCTCAGATCAGTGATCGGGGGCCGATCAGACTTTTTTCCAAGGATCGGGACTCGTGATTTTGTCCCGATCAGGATCGGTAAATGAGTCGGGGAGCCAAATGACTGCTTTTTTAATTATTGACTATTATTGAAACTGACAATTGTGCCACATAGTTTGGGTATTATCAATTTCTACAGGATCAGAACTCGTATCAGGACTCGTTATCGGGGATCGGGACTCGGCATCGAGACTCAGTACCGGAGATCGGATCGGCCGATCGTTAAAATCAAAGGATCGGGATCGGATCGGGAGCCAAAAAACGTGATCGGTGCACCCCTAATAGAAATGATATTGGACACCACACATAATGTGCCTGAACCTCAATAATTCTGACTGAAAAGGAACGAGTATCACCACACCCTTACTAATATAATGATTCGATAAAAGCCAAGTGAATTGATGCTTGTTATTATACGTTATGTTAAGATGCTACTTGTGGTTAGAGATGAAATATTGGGAGAACCCACTTGAACACTTCTCTGACGTGGTTGAGCAGCTCCGGCCCGATGCCGTCCCCAGGGATAAGAGTGACCGTGTGTCGTCCTCCATACTTTGCTGGAGGAGGCTACAAGAAGACACACGACAGATACCTTATCCCACTGGATTATTGGTAGTAGAGCTATCTGGACCATATGCAGATATAGAATAGATATAGATATGGAAATACATGAATGTGACAAAAATCATGATACTATTACAATCAGGGCTTTGAACCAGTTAAAGGAACGAAAACGAAGACCAGGAACTCTTATTTTCCAGGGAAGAGAAATTCTTTTTTTTATGTTCTGGAACACTTATTTTAAAATAATGGTAACCGGTTAATCATCATCATCATCACCATCAGTCCCCTAGTCTGGCTGACCGTTGGGGCACCACTGAAGACTTTGCAACAAACTCTCTCCATCTTCCCCTGTCCTCGGCCATTCGCATGGTGTCACTCAGTCTGCACCTTGTCCACCCTTGGATGTTATCTTCCCATTGCTTTCTCAGTCTTCCTCTCCTCCTTCCACATGGCACTGTGCTGTGGTTAATACCAGTTTTATTTCGTTCCTCAAAGTTTTAGTTGAAACATGGCACGGTCTGTTCAATACTTGTCCGCAGCTCTGCCAGTCTCTGCTTCCGCGCGTCTCCCCTTCCCAGGGCCCTGGGCAGTGCGGTCTGTCCAGTGTCCGCTGCTCCCCCAGTGTCTGCAGCTGTGTGCCTTCCCTTCCTAGCCGCCAAATTGACTTGAAACAGGTAGTGACTTGTCTCAGCTGACAGGAACTTTTTTTTTGGTTCTAACCAGTTCGGGAACGTCAATTTATTGGTGGAACACATAACTGGCAATGTTATAATTCTGTTTCTTTTTGGAACGAACCGATTAGGAAAAATATTGGTTCAAAGCCCTGATTACAATATTAATTAATATTAATGATTTTGTGATTAATGATTTTCTATTCGACTATATTTCAAGTTGACAAGCTTCATCTCTTGCGATTGTTAAATTGTTACCATTAAAAACAATTGTTAGTTGCAGCCTTATTGACTATAAAAAATGAATAAAGTGTATATAATAAAAAATGTGACGTTTCAGATAAAAACAAATAAAAGTTGTGAATCAGGGATGTCTAGTGGTGTGGAATAAGCTTCTAAAAAAGGGACAAGGAAGCCGCAGTCAAGCTAATGCAGACAATATGCACAGAGTGGGCTGTTATTTACAATGCACAAGCAGCAGACACCAGACCTACGTGGTGGGATAGCAGTCGGTGTTAAGGCGTCAAAGCGTTATTCTCATTTCCTAAAGCACACACACATAGATGAGCAGACACTCTGAGGAGGAAAACGACTGTGGCAAACGGTGTGGCACCGATGAAACAAAGACATTGGCCGTGTCCCGTTGGCTATTTAGGAGTAAAGGGAATATGCAGGAGCTTGGACAAGGCTACTGTGGTTACAAAGAACCGGAGTAGGATCAAGGGGCAGGGCATTTTGGACAGACAACGACATGTCATTTGAAAATAGTGGCCGCAGCGCAACACTTTAGCAGGTCTTATCTGTCTCGGGCAATTACTAGACTGCGCAACAACGATTGAACTGATGCACTTTTCCAATGACTGTGGTCACTCTACGATTCAATTCATGCTGTTTACCTGGTACTCTAGTGACATGATGAGTAGCAAGTCGAATTGCCAATGCTTGCTGCCTATTGGTTTGCTTTGAAGTGAGACATGTCTGAAGTCAAAGTGTTTCTGTACCTACGACCTGGCAATAAAGTGATTGATTACCCTGTCCCCTCATTCACGTGTCTTTTAATATCGTTATGACAGTTATAAGTGCGCTTTGCACAGTATTGCTCTGTTCTCTCTCTTGCTGAATAATATTGTGCGGTTTTGTTCTGAACACCCATAATTTGGATTTCCTTTTTAACATTGATAATAATGATTTTGCTGGTCTGGTCTCAAGTTATATGGCTAAATAAAATGTATATAAATTGATAATTGTATTAATCCTTAGCAAAGGGTAAGGTGTCTCTATTTAATTACAAAATTGGACACCATTTGCAGAGTTTGAAATACAAAACTTCTAGTTTTGATAGATTTAGTCCTTTTTCTTCAAGAAATCAGAAACAAAATCGAAAATCAACATTTCAAAGACACAAATCGGGATTTTAAAAAATACAGCCCTAGTTGAGAGTAATGTTGTGATGGATTTCAACACAAAAGCAGGTGTGTTCTTAAAAACATTTTAAACATCTCAGCAGCTTCTAGTGCAAATGCACAGGAGGACACAAAGCCGCGTTTTTATCACTTCCTTATGAGCAAGTTCTGCCTGGCTGCCCTGCTGCTCTGAACCAATATGGGGCATTATTAAAATGTGTCACAAGCAACCAAAAAGCTGGCCCTTCCTTCCTCTGTGTCGATCGTGTCCTTGCCCCGCTTCCCAGAAGAGAAACGCCAAAAAAGGGGACACGGCCAGTGTCAAGAGGAAGCAAAAGTGCTAACAGGCGTCACAACATTGAGCACACATTGTCGAAAAGTGAGGTATCCATACACTATACCGAATACTGGCTATTCCAAAAACATGGTTATTTATTTTAAGATGCCATGTAAATCAAGGGCAGAACATGCTCTTCTCTAACCCAAGAGGGGGCATTCACCTGTAAAGTCGGACTAGAAGAAAGGCTGGACGATTAAACAATTTCAAATGGGATTATTTTGTTCGGAGGAATTTGGAAAAAGGTCAATCATAAAACCAGACTTACTCACAGATAGTTTTTATTAGTAATTTAAAATTTGCTGGTTTGGTCATAAGTTATATGAACAAGATTTGTATGAAGTAACCAAAGGCTTTTAAACGACTCTGCAACAACCAGTTATAGGCATGTTCGTTCCTCGAGTTAGAGGCTTTTCAGCAGCGGTATAGCATGTATTCCGAATAGCGGTGTGGACCCAGTGAAAGCGACAGTGGTAGAAGAAAAAGGCAATCCTCGGGGGAAAAAGACAGCTGTAGAGGGCATTTATCAGAGAGGAGACACAGGTGTGGACAGCAGAGCGTGGAGACCGTCTGGAAAAGGAGCAGAGGCCGACCGCCTCCACCGGGAGGCGCACTTACTATATTATCCGCCCGCTAAATCCATCAGGCCATCATCCCCCCGCCCCCAGGAGAGACAGACAAGACCGTTAAATCAACAGAGGACGCAGTTTAGAACACAGTTTAGGGCAGGGTTAGAGACTAACTTTTTCGGTTGCCACCAAGATTTCTTACTCCATCTAGCTTCACTATCTCTGCTTGTAACACAATGTGCACCAATATGGTTGATCTTTCTCAACGTGTGCTGAAAAAAGTGTTGTTCTGTTTAGGGTCTTACTTAGCAAAGGCCAAATCCAAAATGTTGTTCCAATGGCATCACTTGCGATTGATATTCTAGTACATTCTATATATTATTCTAAATCAATCATAACGTGCCTACCCGTCAACTGCAGGGCTGGGTGAAAAAAAGAATAGAAAATCTATTTAAAATGAATTCATGCTCAAGAGATAATGAATCTAGTCGAAAGAATGTGAATCGATTATTTTTCCAGAAACCCTGTCCCTGCCATGGTTACGTCATATGAAAGTAATGCCACTAAAAGCAGTGGTGTCGACTAGGGCTGCAACTAACCATTATTTCAATAATCGATTAGTTGACGATTATTGAAACTAATACCCAAAATATTCTCAAAAATCAACAATTACAAGAGATGAATCCTGTCAACTTGAAATATAGTCAAATTGTGGTCTTGTTAAACAGCAAATGTGCCAACAATTAAGATTGTTTTATTCATATTCAAATTTCAAATTTGCATGGCCGAAAAGGGGGCCTTGTAAGCACAAAAGTGCTGACAATAACAGTAATTACATTTCTTGGCGATTATCGATTATTAAATTAGTTGCAGATTAATTTGATACTCGATTAGTCAATAATTAATCGACTAATCGTTGCAGCCCTAGTGTCGACTTGAATTTCAAACTGTGACTTTCAGATTCTTCTCTGTGTGGTCCTCTTACACAGATACAATTCCAAAAAGTCCAGGTCTATGGGATAGTATGTATTTTAAAGCGACAACTACGGGTGCACCGAACACGTTTATTCTGCTCCCGATCCGATCCCGTTCCTTTGATTTTAACGACCGAGCGATCCCCATCTCCAGTACCGTGTCCTGATACCGAGTCCTGATCCCCAATACCTAGTGCCGATACAGAGTTCTGATCTGGCAAAAATTGGTAGTACCCAAACTATTTGGCATAGTTGTCAATTTCAATAGTCAAAGTAAACAAAATGTCATTTGGCTACCCAACTCATTTACTGCTCCTGATCGGCACAAAAATCAGGAGAACCGATCCTTGGAAAAAATTCTGATCGGCTCCCGATCACCGATCTGAGGATAGGATCGGTGCACCTCTAGTGATCCAGCAATACATAAAAAATAAACATTTGAATCGGGACCTTATGAATCAATATGAAATCGATTCAGATAATTCAAATCGATACCCAGCCCTAATCAACTGACAGGTCTATTTCAAATCAGTGCAACCAATAGCTTGTCACGGGCAAGTGTTAGTTTCTAACCCTGCTTTATGGAAGTCAAGGTTCATCGTATTCCACCGTCTCCGCTTGTGGCAGAATGGGCACCAACATGGTTCATCATCCTACAGAGATCTACAATGCAATGTATGTTCAACTCATGACTCCACTTCCTGGAGATGAAGAGCTTTCGGCATCGTTAAAACTGCATGAGGTCATCGCTCAGATTGATTTAAAACGTGTTTTCTGTGAAGATTTAGTCCATTTCTGTGCTAAGAAGTATACGATTGAATGGCAAGATGTTTCACTCACTGTTAAATCCATCAAAAAGGCAGACTTAGTGAAGCTTATCAATGGGAAAGCTCCTAACGTGAAGAAGTTTGGCAGAGAAAGGAATCATTCAGTTTGGTTTAATCAAGGACCAGTGACCTAATTGTATGCTGTGACGAAGGATGTGAAAAACCCAATTGTATTAAACACCTAGCCATTACATTGTGATTGTATACTTATTTTCCATGTCTGACAGTAAAACAGCTTGGGATTGAAAATGATAAGGAAATAATTTGGGCCGAATGTGTCCAAGCTTGGAAATATCCTGCAATGATTTCTCCCAAATGGTCAAGAAAAGACACACCGGTGTGATGTCATTGGCTACATGGTGTACATGAGAAGAATATGCTGACAGGTCAATTTCAGCTCATCAAAACATCTTCACGGCAATAGTTTTTATATGCGTCAGTATCAGATGAACAGTAAACGAAACCCAGGTCGTTGGTTGTTGAAACGAACGCGGCGAACGGCATCCCATTCCATTCATTCTTAACCCCTAGCCTGCACACTAACCCTACCCGCTAAAATAGACCCAACTGTGATGTAAGGGAACAACCTAGAACACACAGGGCGAAGTGCAAAAATTACATTTCAATTTGAATAAAAACTCCCAGATACCAATAATGAGAGTAAAACTATAGATGGTGGTACCATATCAATGTTATTACATGTGCATCTTATTAACAATCATTATATTTCCTTATATCTGCTTGAAGCAGAAAGTGCACCACTGTGGGTCATTGTTATCCAGATATCCTGATTGGTTGGGTATGTTGAGTCCTGACCATTTGTAGATGTTGTTGTTGTTGTTTGGGTTGCCTGCCTTGCTTATTTTACCTTCCACTCAAGACAGAGTTTATGGGGGTGATTAATATGGTCACAGAGTTATAGCGACCTGCTGTGGATTATTGCCATTATTGGTTCGAGTGACATCAGTTATTTTATTTCTATGTGTATCTGTGATTCGTCAACCATCACGTGTAATGGCAGCTCAGATAAGGTGTCCACGTAGAGGAAATGTCTTGACACGGGAATATGTCTAGAGGGTTCATTTATTTAGCTATACTAGACATTAGCCGGGTATCGGCTGGCTAAGCTAAGCTATGAGCTAAGCAGGAAAACATGGCCGAACAACCCCATCAGGATGTAAGTATCACTGATTTATATGGGAGGGGACATCCGATGATGTCACACCTTGTAGCTAATCAGAACAATGGAGACGTGACTCTACAAGTCACATTTCCATAACACACGTGAGGTAATTTTGGATTGTTTTGATTGGGTTACACAGCTTTGATGTCAAATGTATGCATCAAATGCTGCATAGGAATAGTTATTAATACCAGGTGTTAAAAAAGGAAACATTCATGATTTTTTTAGTTCTGGTTAAAGGGCAGAGGATCAAAATTGACAGCTTAAAACAACTGGAGGTGGACAGGGCTACGTTACTTGTGTTAACAAACAGTTGAACGTGACAGCTCAGCAACAATACTCACAATGTAGGAGCCCTTGTGTCGGCAGGCGGTCATCGTAGCTCCAAGACCCTAAAACACAATGACAGCATTTAAATTATACACAGTACCAGCGAGCACTAAGACCATTTTGTTTGTTTGTATTCTGTTCTGATTGACTAATATGTTCATTTTTCACTACAAATTGAAACAAATCGTTTTCATTTTTTCGGTGCAAGCACAATTTCCTCACTCATTTTATAAACTGCGTGAGAGAGCGGCTAAGAGTGGACGTGTTGTTTATGACCATGTGGGGGAAGAGATCTCGCGGTGCAGTGTTTGCTGTGATCTAAGCGACAGCAACCAGACCATCTATGGGGCTGGCTTGACCAAGGGGCTAGCTAGCCCCAATCGGAGAATAACTTTGACTTGAAGGCAGCATTGTTAATTTTGCAAACGTTTTGATGACATTTCCATTTTTTTTGTTTATTCCTTAAGGTGTATTCTGTTTAATTGCTATTGTGTAAATAGTTAAAATGTGATGCATATAAAACCTAAAAAGTAATTGAAATTTTGAGGTGCAAATGTGCAGCGCCTAGGTAGGGGTAGGAAATATAAGTCTTGACTTCGTCCTACTCCTTTTGAACATGTTCAGTCTTTTGAGGTATACTTTTTTTTTTAATTGGAGATTTACTTGCTTATTTTATTTTGTTTTTGACCCACAACCTTGGTGGTCTGGTATTTATTCCATATGGTTTTGCATTGAATTGTCTACTTGGTTGTTGTCTGACATGTTCGAATAAATAAATAAATAAAACAAATTTTACTATTAGCCTAGGTAATGACTAAACACGGAAATTATTAATTGCCAAAGGTTTCGGCCCCAGCGTGCCCCATGGCACCAAGCCACGGCACCATTCACAACACTACTAAAACTAAGTTAATAACTAATAAATATGAAATCAATATATAAATACTAATGAATATTGTATATACATCTTTATATCAGACTCAGGGTCCATATATATAGTGGACACAGGGAAGTGCAGCAGGCAGGAATAAATAGGGGGGAAAAAATCAAAAGAAACAAGAATAGTAAAACATACAGGTGTGCATTACCATACAGTGATCTACCATAAAAGCACTTATAAAAGAATACAACTCCATTATAAAAGGCATTATAAAAGTCACTCACTCATAGAAAGCACTTAAACAATCATCAGGCTACGACGCTGACTACAACTAATACCTGTCGTGCGCTTAGTTTTTATCTCTCCCTCCCAGCAAACCATCCTGTCATCCTGTCTGTTTACCTCACGACCTTGTGTGGGCGGGTATCGGAGTGACCCCCCTCCCACCGACAGCCGGCTTTAAAGGCCGCCGCCTAGCCGAGCTTAGACGCCTGTCTCGGTGTGTTTTCGAGGTAAACTCGGGTGATTTTGACGGACAGTTTTCTTACGTTCAATGGTCTCAGTCTGCTCATCATTCCGGACAGAGACATCGCTGCACGGGGAGCCGCCATGTTGGAACACCGGGCAGGAATGAAGAAAGCTCGCGAGACTTCCGCTGGGCTGTCGCTGACGCGCTAAATTATTCGACATTTTTGTTTTAATTAACTCGTTAATGTATTTATCTGTATTCATTTGATCATTAAAAATATATGCTATTGCTTTTTAATAGATTTTCATGTTCGGGTTACAATTTCAATTCATATTTGAATGATTGTAATGTCTTGTCAATAAAATGCAAAAAAGAGCTCAGTAGATTGTTTTTTCTACTGATAATTAATGAGCTCACCAAAAATATAATTTAATTAGCATTAGTGGAAATATGTATTATTTATTTATTTATTTATTTTAAAGTGACGTATTCGTTTTTAATTGTTTCAATGCAGGACGGACTTCATCATGTGGGTTGGTTTGGAAAGGAAGTCTGCAACAATATAACTGTCCAAAAGAGGGAGACAGTGAACATGGTAATTAACTTTGCATTTAGCGCCAGCAGAGTGAGGCGTTTCTAATTTCCACAGACAAATCAGATATATGTTTTACATATATTTACTCTATTTAAAAAAATGTTTCCAATGTATTTTCTAATTTCCCGAGAGTTTGACCCCACCTTAATCTTTGACCTTGGTAACAACAAGGGTATAATACGCTCTTAATCATCGTCACAATCAAGTAGTGATATCTACGTGAAATCAGTGAAATGCATTTAGAAACTATCACAATTTTAGTTTGCAGTTTAAATTGCATTTGTAATGTTCTGGGCACACGCGCGCGCGCACACACACACACACACACACACACACGCACGCACCAACACACACACACACACACACATACACCAAAGATATAAATCCAACGCCCACGGCCAACCATTTGTTATTCCATGCAGTTGCGGCACATGTGGGTGCTCCATCCACG
>OMKY01212303.1:0-10286 GCA_900302395.1 Bregmaceros cantori | reverse complement strand
GTTGATGCAATTATGTTGTTATATATATATATATATATATATATATATATATATATATATATATATATATATATATATATATACACACACACACACACGTGTGTGTGTGTCTGTTATTTAGTTATCGCGGAATGCCCCATGTGTGGGGTTACCTGAAGGCCACGCCCTTCTTCCCCAGATTCGGGGACACACCAATGACGTACAGATGTATTCTGCTGACTACAAGAGGCTTATGGTGTATTTCCACCAACTTTGATGCTCATTCAAGAGAAACAAGGAAGTCGAGGTACCGCACACCAGAGATTGGCAGTAACGCATTACATTTACTCTATTACATTTTTTGTGTACTTTTGTACTTTTACTTTAGTACATTTTCCTATTTTACTTTTAGAGTTACTTTCTACTTTTAATCGAGTACATTTGATATGAAAAAAATAAAAAAATATTGAGATGTCATCAATTTGCTACTCATTAAATTAACTTTGTTGGCTTCATATCTCTCTCTCTCTCTCTCTCACTCTCTCTCTCTCTCTCAATCTGTCTCTGCTCTCGCTCTTTCTCTCTCCCTGGCGCTCTCTCTCCCTCTCTTTCTCAAACACTCTGTCAGTCTCTCTCTCTCTTTCGGGCGTTTTCTCTCTCGTTCTCTATCTCTGTTGGGCTCTCTCTCTCAGTCTCTCTCTCTCGGGCGCTCTCTCAGTCTCTATTGTTTTTACTGAAAGTTACTCAGTACTTTTGCTACTTAAGTAACTTTTTTGTGGAGTATTTTTTTACTTTTACTTGAGTAACTATTTGGATGACTACTTTTTAGTTTTATTGAGTAATATTTTGCTGAGGTAACAATACTTTTACTCAAGTAATTGTTATGGCTACTCTGCCCATATCTGCCGCACACATCCTATAACAATTAATTCCCAATGATATGGTATTTTTCCAATGAAAAGCAAATGCATTTCATTGAACAAAAAAAAACCTTTAACACATTTAAATTCTGAAAGTTCTCCACTGATCTCTGGGACGTCCCTGGACATTCGTACGTTCCTTGGTGGTTTAGTCAGGACGTGCTGTCACCAGCGACACAACCACATGCATCATTCATCAGCTTCTTCATCACCATCGTCCCCAGAAATAGCTGCCCATTGTGTCCCGAGTAGAGTGGCACGGATTCCAGATTTTTTTTCTCATCCTACAACCGCTGCAAAAAACTTTTCTGGTCGATTTTCGAAACCATACCCGCCTGCCATTCGCCGCCATAATTATTATAAGTAAGGTGGATTGCCCTAATGTGGTTTTGAAACTTCCTAATGTGGGATAGCCAGTTGCCTAATGTGGGACAGTGAGATCTAGTGTTGAACAGTTGAACTTAATGTTAGACACATTACCAAAGTTTGTTTTTTGTCTGACATTGGTCAAGGGAGGAGCCAGAGCCACTACAACTTAGGTGTCCCACATTAGGCAGTGGCCCACATTAGGGCAATCCACCCTATATTTTTTCCCAAACTGCATTTTCTCTCTTTTTCCTGATTTGCCTTAAGATCACCTTGTTGTATCCAAGCAAAGAGCACACACGCTTGCACAGTTTGATGGTCAGAAAGCAACTGGCTTTATTCAATGATTCATAGATTCAGCCGCAGCCGCCGCTGTGACCTATTGTGACATCACAATAGCCCCAAGCAGCCAGTGTATCCAACACGTCATTATGAGAATACAAACACACAATATGGTCACAAATTAGGACAATATTCAAACACAACGCACCTGCCTTGAGTCTCTTTCGCAGTACCTTTGCTGTCGGTTACATAGCCTGGCAAGCCAGACCGAAAGAATCTTTGACACGTAATCGCGTGCGATGCCTGGACGATTCGTTGGTTCTGGCTTACTACTATAGACGGGTTTACGTTAGGGGGTCCGTGTGGGCCGAGTGGTTATGGACACTTCACCTAACGCGACCCCATTCATTTTAGTGGCGCTGTGTCTACCACAGCGTCCGCAGTGTCGCGAGTTTGACTACGCTCATCGCCTTGTCTGCAATGTCTACCCCTGATCTCTTCAACCCAGTTTCCGTCTAATCCTATCCAATAAAGATGGCGCTGACGCCGGAAAAAAATAACGTAAAAAAAAAAAAAAAAAGACGGGTTTACGTGCGAAACACTGGTGGGAGGCATTTTGTCCCGCAATTCTGCAGGTCACTTCCAGTGCCTTACAGTTGCCTTTGTCAACTCTGGTACTGGACCGAGGTCCGAGCACACAAAACACACAAAACACATGCCAGTTCAAAATCCGACCACTAGATGTCGATCTGTGACCAGTTACACATCACCCCACTCGCTCCGTTCACAATTTTGTATAAATATACAGTCAAAATCTGACTTAAAGTTATTCACCAAGTGGTCACATGTTCTTCTGGACCAATAGGCTGGCTGCTTCTACTAGTTATTCTAAAAAGAATGAGAAAATGGAACGGGTTGCACTGATTATTAAATCATGCATGTGTGCGTCACAGATGCGCACGAGAGCATTTGGGTGTGGAATAGCACACCACAAGTTACCACCATCCTTTTTTAAATAATGCGGTAGGTGTGTGTTCCCACTGAGTAGACATGTTAAAAAATAGTTCACGTCAAAACAAATGGAACCGGAAGTGACGTTCATAGTGCAAATTTAGCCGGAAGTATATAGCTGCTGGCAAAGGGGGCAGCGGCTGTGGCGGCAGAGTGGAGGTGCTAGCCGCAGCAGTGTCGGCAGTGAGTCATGGGGAGGATACCGTCCGGCAGAGATGGCCAGTAACGCATTACATTTACTATTTTTTGTGTACTTTTTTAACTTTTGGAGTACATTTTTACTGGAGTTACTTTTTACTTTTACTCGAGTAAATTTGAGGTGAAAATTTTATTTTTTCTGAGATGTCAGCAATTCGCTACTCGTTACATTAACTTTACATGGCCTTTAGCGACACCCGTTGGGAACGTCATATCTCTCTCTCTCCCTCTCGGGCACGCTCTCTCTCTCTGTCTTTCTCTCCCTCGAGCGCTATCTCGCTCCCCATCTCTCTCTATCGGGCTCTCTCTTTCTTTCTCGGTCTCTCTCTCTCTCCCAGGCATTCTCTCTCTCTCGGACGCTCTCTCGGGCTCTCTCTCCCTCTTGGGCGCTCTCTCTCTCTCTCTCCGTCTCGGGCGCTCTCTCGATCTCTTTCTCTCTCTCTGTAATTTTTATTTTTTTACTGAAAGTAAATTAGTACTTTTGCTACTGAGATAACTTTTTTGTGGAGTACTTTTTCACCTTTACTTGAGTAACTATTTGGATGACAGCTTTTTACTTTTACTTGAGTAATATTTTGCTGAGGTAACAATACTTTTACTTAAGTATTTTTTATGGCTACTCTGCCCGAATCTGCACTCCGGACACTGGGAGAGGGAGCAGCCTCTAGCTGTTGTCCGCCATAACCAAAAGCTGTTACAGATGGGATGCGTCGAGCACAAAATAAGTCAACCTCTGTTGTAGTCAGAGGTGGAAAGAGTACTGAACATTTGTAATTGAGTGAAAGTATCTTTACTTTGCTTAAATTGTACTTGAGTAAAAGTACAAAATTACATCATTTAAAAGGTAATGAGTAAAATGTATTTTTCACTTATTTATGGCAAAAAACGCATGAGTCATAAATCAGCACACGTTGTTTTTATTATATATTTTTTATAAATATTCAAATTACAACTTTGTGTTGCGTGGACGATGCGTTGCCCAAATTAAAACATTTTCACCATCAACCAATATGTTTTGTAATCAGTAACGTGAGAGTACTCAAATGTAATGAGTTAAAAGTTCTATGGTAAAAATGTACTTGAGTAAAAGTGAAAATTACACATTTCAAAAACTACTCAGAAAATTACAAATTACTGATAAAAAGTAATTAATTACAGTAATGTGAGTAAATGTAATTTGCTACTTTCCACCACTGCTTGTAGTAAATACAATTTGTAATAAATCAAAAGTATGTACTACGTTATATGATATATGTTGACTTATAGAATAGTATGTCATTTTTCTTTTGTACTTCAACTAAAATTTGCCCAAATTTAGTTAGAATAATGCTTTTCAGCTTTTCAGCATAATATAATGCTTTTCACCATCTGCCATGAACCGCAAAGTCTGCGGGTTCGGCCGCAATCCGTGTTTCCGCGTTCAAGATGCAGAAAAATAGCATACACACATAGAACACACGCTAATCACGCTTTCTCTTTTTCTCATAACCCTAACTGATAATAGTACTTCATATGGTGAATACATATTCAACCAAGTTTGCTTAATTTCTACCGCAGTCATAATCTGGCACAAGGGTGACAAGATTCACTGAATGCAATCCGGGGACAGGGACGTCGAGCACAACATGTTTTTTTTTGCATGTGGAGTGCATCATCCATCCAGATCCAAAACAGATCACCTCCATGCCAACTGTTCTCCCTGCACAGTGACCTCGTAATGCTTAATTAACCAGAAATCAAATATGAGAATTGTAGTAAGAACTGACAAAACATAGGTATTTGTATGTATGTCAAATTATAGCAGCTTTTTCTTTTGCACACTCACAGTAACAGAACAGTTAATTTCATTTTATTTTATTTAACCTTTATTTAACCAGAAAGGCCCCATTGAGGCATAAAACCTCTTTCTGGGAGTCCTGACAACATAAAAGACAAACAGAGGAGGTGTAACGAGTGTGTGTTGAATCCAGTGGTCGTTAACACATTTTTATAAAGTAAAACTTTTTTGTTATGACGCAGCAGCACTTGGCACGAAAGTATGCTCATTTCACTTATTTTATTTACTTTTAATTGTCTATTGATGCAGCGAAATTGTCAATAAAGTTGTGCGGGTCACATGACGGGAGGGTATAAATACCAGAGGTGGAAAGAGTACTGAAAAATTGCAATTGAGTAAAAGTACAAAATGACTTAATTTAGAATGTAATGAGTAAAACGAGTAGAAGTTACTTTCAATTATTTAATGCAAAAAAAACAACATGAGTCATAAATCATAAATAAAAGTTTCTTTTTAAAATATTTTTCATCAATATTCAAATTACACCTTTGTGTGATGTGCGATGTGTGGACGGTTCTGGCTTGCCAGGCTGCACAGGAGTTTAACTTTCCGCCCAAATTAAAAATATTCACCATCCGCCAAAATATTTTGTAATCAGTAACATGAGGGGACTCAAATATAATGAGTTAAAAGTACTGAGGTAAAAATGTACTTGAGTAAACTTAAAAATTACACATTTCAAAAACTACTCAGAAAATTACAAATTACTCATAAAAAGTAATTAATTACAGTAACGTGAGTAAATGTAGTAGTACATTGATGATAACTGGACCCTGGGGTGAATCCTGTGTGCCACAGGCCATTAAAGCCTCTCATCACCCTTCGTGCTGCCTCGTCTTTGGTCACTCAACGTAAAAATACACAACACAGAGTACCATCCGTTACAGAGCCACATGCACATAAGCATGACCTACAATACTATTTAATACTACAATACTATTTAAGAGAATAAGGGCGACCACAAAACTGTTTTCCATGGCATTACATGCACAGTAGAAGTGGGATTAAAACAGTGACAGTCCTCAACTAAAACCATTGTTAAATACTTTTAATAGCATCTGTGGAAGGCGCAGCTTTCAAGTTTAAAATGTTTCGGAGTTTCAAACCATGCGGAGCACATGAACTAAAAGAAGTCTTGCCCTGTTTGAGATAGACTATACCATTAAAAAATATGTCTTCCCAAAATAAATAATAAATAGGAGCGCTCAGAGATTGCAAACCTGCGCCGTAGTGGTCCGAAAAAATAGTACTTTTAGTGCTAGCAGTATGTGTGGCAAGCCATTATCAATGTGCTCGTAGAGTAGTAGCCTGGTGAGCCGGAACCAACGCATCGTCCACACGCTATACGTTTAGGAGCATCAGCATCAGCATCAGCTTCCTATAGTTAGGAAGCTGATGCTGTTGGACCTGACCAATCACTCAGATTTTTACATGGAAACGTCTCATTGACCACCCCATGCACTAACCAGGTAAGGAACTTTCCATCCATCTATCTGTAGGTGTTGGTGATTAAGTACGATTATGTTGCTTGGTCACAGCCATGCGGAAGTTGGGGGATCGTTCACCCGTTAATAATAATGAAGTATGACTATTATGTTACTTATAGGCTACAGAAATGCAAGGTAGTCACTTCTTTCTTTCGTCATTTCCAACAACTGCAAAATTTCATCCAGATCCATGCTCAACTTTTTCAGTTATCCAGGGGACAAACCAACGTGACCAAAAACATAACCTGCTCCTCGGCTCCGCCCCGGTGCAGGTAATGATGAAAGAGAAAAAAATCATGAACTGCTTGAAACGAGGACATGTTTGGTAATTAAATGTAAGTTAGACTTCAACAAGACTGTGTGGCTATATCCGAAATCGCTTCCTTTTCCCTATGTAGTGTCTATATGGAGTACACACCATTTTGTAGGGGTGTCTGAATACTCCATGCACTTTATATAGTGCCCTCAAAGTATCCCACAATGCACATAGACAAAGCCATATATTGTTTTAAAAATGACCTAAATTACAAGAACATGGCACGGGGGAGTAAAGAGCGACCAACCATGACAAATATTTATAAATGATACTATGTTATAAATGTTATAAAAGACTGTGGAATTTCATAATTATATATTATATTATCATATATATTATAATAATTTTGACGCGCCGACTCAAGTGTCCGCAATTTCGGCCATCGCTGTTGAGTGCACTATAATAGAGTGCACTATATAGTGAGTAGGGAGTAGGGGATAGGGAACGATTTTGGAGACAGCCACAGACTTGTTACCTCGTCCCCTACTTGATTTGTAATGGTAGGATAGTCGGATCACTCAGATGGCAGTTTAGTCAGGACAGGACATTTATCTTCTTCCACATTTGTTACTGCCAGTGCCATCTTGCCCATTGTTCTCAAAGCGCCGTGGCATCTGTCAGGAAGAGCTTTTGGTGACCTCATTTAAGGCTTAAGCAACGTGTGCCCACGCAAATTAGGGTTGCCAACTGCTCCTTAAATACAGATTTGAAGTAGAAATGCTCATGAGTAAAATCCGTTATATGTTTAACTCCGAGAAGCCCCTACAGCAGCCATGCACATAGCCCATTTTCCATGCTTCAAGTAACCCTTGATAAAGCAAATTAAACAAAGTCATAGCTATACACATTTTGACTCCTTTTTTTACAAACTAACATATCTATCTATCCCAAAAACTTCACTTAAAATGTATAGGCCTGTGTAGTGAAGTTTTGGAATTAAACATGAGACAATCAAAAAAAAAATGAAAAAAGGGGCCATTTTTTTCCACATGTGAATTTCATAAAATCCTCTGTATGAAACAACTTGAACTTTTTATATGAAAATCACCCTAGTTCAGCCTTCATTCAAGTGGAGATGATAAATAAATAATTATATATATATGTTTATATATATGTATATATGTGTGTATATATATATATATACACATGTGTGTGATCATAGTTTTATGTTGTTTTAATCATTAAAAACTTCTTCTAAAATTAAAAATCAGTACGTTAAGGGATGTGTGGGCTACGACATGTGAAAATGTGGTGAAGTTTCATCGAAGAAACATCGAGATTAATTACATGGGACTGGATTTGCTATGCTCAGCATGTTTTGTACATTCCCTCGTGTGTGCCGGGCGTACCAATGGCCGAATCCCTCCGCTATATTTTTTTCCGGATTCTTACTATTCCAGTGATGTGCCATTTGTCAACAGAATCTCTCATTTTCAATTTTTAAAATATGAAACCGTACAGCGTCATACTTGACAGCCCTCAAAAAAGCTTCATGTTTTCACTTCCAATGCTTAGCAATCGAGTCCATTATGTCCAGGCAGCGGGAAACGGTGCGCGATCTCCGGGGGGCGCTGATTTGTTTGTTTTTAACTTGGAACACACTCGGGAACTCGGAAAAAAAATACTGCTGTGAAAATGTTTGTTTAAATATTTTTTAAAAATCGATGAAAATTAGTGTGTAAACATGCTGAGCAAAACGCGGCACCGTGTTGAACGACGCATTAGTGTTAATGTGATATCTGGGTATGCTAATGCAATAGGGCTGCAATAGGGCTGTGACGCCACATGCAACAACCCTATTGCTGTGTCTGAAACAGACAAATCCAAAGTTGATTTTGGTGTATTGTTTGCCATGATGTAAAGTTTGAATCACAAAAAACAATTTTTTTGTTAGGTTAGGGGTTAGGGGTTAGGTTTATTGGTTAGGGTTAGGGCTATGGTTAGGGTTTAGAGAGTTAGGTTTAGAGCTATGGTTAGCTGAAGTAAGCAACAGATACATTCAAAATGTTTTTTTTTTTTCAGACGGTTTCTTCCAAGCTTTATTGATTAGGGTTAGCGGAAACAGGTGAAGATGGGGGACAGACATGCGGGAAAAATGTTGGTGGTGAGATACGATATGTGTGCTTTCCAGCGCTCTGCCTAACCAAACGAGCTACTGGGCAGCACACAAACAAATACATTCAGTATCAGAATAATGCCATTGTCAATGAACAAGTCACAGATAGTTATGGTTCCAGTGCAAAGGACTTAGTGTTAGAAACAAGAATCGAAAAAAAACACAAAGGGCATGCTTCAATAAGTCAAAAGTTCTTACCGCAGGAGCAGGGCATACGCCTAGTGCAACCCCACAGCTCTTTGTATCAATGGGGGCAGCGGGGCGGTCCTAAAGTGTTGACTGCTGAGGCGGCATGAGGTTAGCATAATGCTTCTTTTTTTGTCTTTTTTTTTTTTTTAATAAATACTCTAGTAATCCCAATCGGGAAATTCACACGGCATGAAAGGTGCTCAACAGCAACCCATTGGGAGCAACTTGACGTGCAGTGTCTTGCCCAAGGACACTGTGGCATGAAGACTGTTGGAGCTGGGATTCGAACCAGCAACCTTTCCATCTTGAACCCTCCAGTGCTGCTCTACCAAACTCTACAACTTCTACAGCCAACCCCATGAGGAGTAGGTTGTTTAGTCACAGTCGTCAGTCAGCCGCATGCTACTATATTTACTGTAAAACGGTGCTGACTGCTGACCAGGGCTTGAAAACAAGATTATTTTTAAAGCGTTCCGTTTCGAACGCTTCAGGCAGATCTATGTTTAACCTTTTAATTCTCAGAACCGTTCCGGCACCAAAAATTTCGCTCCTGAACCGGTTCGGAACGCAAAAATTTGGTTCGTTCTTAAACTTCCTTGTATTGTGCAATGTTACGTTTAGATATAGTTTATACAGAATATATTTGGTGGACTTCAGTGCAGCTGTATTAAAGTGAAAACCGGGTTAAACGGCATTACATTCACTTCTTCATCTGTCCACAAGATGGAGCCCCAGATGCATGGGGCTTGATGACTGACAGTTAAAGTGGACTGAAATAGTTTCCCAGACATAGGATATGTACGTTTCCACTCCTTGTAAAATACTGTATAACTGTGTTCATTTTCGGTTTTCGTTTTCATTCCTTGAACCGGTTCAGAGCCCTGCTGCTGTACAAAGTCAAATTCCATGTTTTGTGTCTTCTGCCTAGCATTAGAGTAATAATGAGTCGTAGAAGACAGAGTTTAAGAAATGATTGGAGTAAAAAGTGCAAACACAGTAATGTACAAGAAATGGTTACAATTGTCTTTTTCCTCTATATAGATTTACATTCCTCGTGCCTGTGGTGCATTATTACATTGTGGTTTACTGACAGAACAATAGCGCGCCATATGGCTTCATTTAAACAGCAGCTTTACCACCGGAGAGACAGAAATGGGCCGATGAGGTGGAACTGGGTCAAGGAGAGGCTATTTCGGAGCCCTGAATTCATTGTTAGCTAATTTTGGAACGCACTCGTCGAACTCGGCGACTACCAGCCGCAGGTATCTCCCCCTCAGTGCACTGCAGTCATTGCCACTAGAGCGCGTGTGGGAGGAAGAGAGAGAGAGAGGGAGAGAGGGAAAGACATGACATGAGCGTTGATGGTGATGCAGGGACAGAGTGTGTTGGAGAAAGAGAAGCTATGTCTCAAATCACACTTAAACACTTTGTGCAATATGCGTGTGTAGTGCGCTGTCCATAAAATAAAATACATGAAAAAAGGGCAATTTTTTCCCCCAGGTGAATTCCATAAAATCCTCTGTATGAAACAACTTGAACTTTTTATATGAAAATCAGCCTAGTTCAGTCTATATCTAAGTGGAGA
>OMKY01212295.1:0-30464 GCA_900302395.1 Bregmaceros cantori | reverse complement strand
TTATCGCGGAGGTTATCTCCATTAACCGATAGATATCGGACCCCTAAAAATGGATATCCGCCCGCTGATAATCGCTTGGGCCTTAAAAATTGTATTTGAGAATGTTTGTAATTAGAGGCCGACTGAAGAGTTTTTGGCCGATATCCAATAACCAAAATTCTGCTCGGTGGGCCGATGCCGAGAACCGGTGTGTAACCGACATAGTGATGTCAAACAGCTTGTTAACACTAGTAACTTTTTCCCAACCCT
The DNA here is from genome assembly GCA_900302395.1 of Bregmaceros cantori. Classification (NCBI taxonomy): domain Eukaryota; kingdom Metazoa; phylum Chordata; class Actinopteri; order Gadiformes; family Bregmacerotidae; genus Bregmaceros; species Bregmaceros cantori. The sequence goes on along the minus strand of OMKY01212295.1, from coordinate 30,215 downwards.
GTTATCGCATTAATTTTTACATGCAGTCAATGATTAATATTTACTACCTCAATATCAACTAAACGATAAACATTTAAAATAATAAAAACATTCAAGTGTGTATAAAGTATTGTATAGTATAATTTAATGTATATTTATTAGTCTATGGTTGTTATACGCTACCTGGTTGATAGAATCTCGTGCATTTTCCAACGATAATTTAAATTTGAGTCATTTGAACCCACCCATTCTCACTACCGCTTCCCAATTCTCGCAATGTGTTTACTTAAACTATTACTATTGAATTTCAGTAATTTGTGTAGTTAAGAAATGGGAACATTATTTATTCATGTGAATTGTATGTGACTCCTCTCAGTCGTTCATTTACATACAATTTCATTGTGAACGATTTGTCTCTGAATTACACATACATATACCCACGGCGTCTGTTGACAATGGCCTGTGCTAGCACAGTAGAGACGGTCAACTTGCAACTCGTTGATGCACAAGAACAACTTTTAAAATTAATTTTGGCAGCTTTTCGTTTGCTCACAGACCATGCAAAGGATGCGGATTACCACTGTGCTCAATTACCATTGCGTTTTGTACTCGGAGTGCAATGTTGTCGCGTCTCTTAGCGGACACAAACATCGAAATAATCAAAAAATATCCCTCTGGACTCTGGATACGAACTCGAACGTGTTTAATAATGTGTGCGGATGACTGTATCGTGCAGCTCAAATTATCACCGTTCAATCATTGATAAGACAATGAATTAAGATGTTTTGGCCATGGTGGTTAAAAGTTCTGCCTTGCAGGACTTTCATTCACTGCAAGTGCCTTGTCTCTAGCTTTAGCAGTTTTGCAGACTCTAGGACGTAGCATACTAGCATTCAGGCTCTATAGTTTCTGGTAACGCTGTAACTAAATTATATTAATCAGTGATTAATCTGGCATTTCATGGGACATTTTTAGAACATTGATAAATGTGTATTTCTTTGCCTCAATTCCACCCATATTTGTAGATTAGGCCTAGTCTTCCATGTTGGCATGCAATACTGAGATTTCAGCCATGTTTGCGTATATTTGGCGTTTCTGTAGGGCTCAAGGTGTCCGTAAAGAAGGCTGTGGGGCTGTAGTCGTGGTGACTGGCTTTGGGAGCAACATTTGTTAAATACATTTGAGCAGAGGACGTACCGAACAATGCAACAATTAATCTTGGCTTTTTTAAAATGTTTTTTCCAGCCCATTCAGGCTGTTTTTTCAAAGCTTTATTTATTAGGGTTAGCGGAAACAGGTGTAGATGAGGGGCAGACATGCAGGAAATAAGTCGGTGGCGAGATTCAAACCGCCGACTCACCGCGCCATTGAGGCATTTGTGTGCTTTCCAGCGCTCTGCCTAACCAACTGAGCTACTGGGCAGCACAATCTTGGCATATTTAATCTTTGGCACTTCTACGTCCCGGCTGAGGGGCACTACACTAGTGATTTCTTCTATTATGGGTTCTCATTCAGTAGCACTCATGGAGGTATTGGGATGTTTTGTACCTTCTATGGATCGGAAGTGTGATCATACTAATCGGTATGAAGTAGGGATGGGCACGATTAACCGATAACCAACCAAAATCCTGTTTGACCGACTGAGTTTTTTAAAATTTTGCCTTCTGTGAAATGTAAATGTTCTATCATTCACTGTGTGAGCGCCTATACGATGGGTGGTATACATCATTTGGGCGGTAGCGGGCAACATGTCATTAGATGGATGCGTGAATGATGTATTTTTTTCTGATAACCAGTTATTTGCACACATTTCTTTGCTGGTTTTAAAACCGTGCTGCGCGCCATCCGCTAATAGTACTCAACAGATTTTCATATCGCAGCCGAAGCTGCCTCGAGACGTGTCACAAAGCGCTTTCTAATCCAGTTTCTGCGTTATAAGTTGTACCGTAAGCGCCCGTTGGAACACGGCGGCAGAGAAATAACCGGGCAGTCTACGTGTCCGTTATTTACAAATATTGTCATCCTCCTTGCCTACCCGTCCTCTCATTCTATCCACGCCTGAGATTGAGCCACATTAGCGGCAGTGGGGCTGGCAACGGAGAGGGACTATTGCATGCAGCCGCCCGCATGCTACTGGAGGTGCTGGTCCTGCTCAGCCCCGTTGCTGGCGGCCTCACTGCCCGCTACTATTGCTCAAACTCTGGCAGGGATTAAATGAGGACGGCGCGAAGGACCGGACACGGAGACCGCTCGGCTCTTTCTACGCTACTGTTCCGACGATCGTAGTGCAGTGCCGTATCCAGAGACGCAGGACTCCATGCATGAAGCTAAAAACGCGGTAGTGATGAGTCCAACACGATGCATGAAGACTGTTAAATATTTTCCAACTTGTTCCAACATGTTTTTACCAGCTCTAGGCTAACGCCCAGAACGCGATGTCATTCAGAAATGAATCGGTCACTTATTTTCGACTGTTTGGGTAACGAAGCCATGGCAAATCACTTTAATAATGTGCTGATTCCTTAACTCGATAAAGTATAATATTAACGATTTTAATTAAAATCCACTGACAGAGACGGATGGATATTCCATTGATTTGAAATGACTAAATGTTAGTTCGATCCAACGTATGAGTGGTTAAACTGCCATCATTCAGAAATCTCTCCCTTCACAGTGGTGCACACCATCGGACCTCTCGTTCACACTTCACTCAAAAAAAGTTGGTTAACCGATTAATTGATCGGTTAAAATATGTTGGTCGACCACCGAGAGAATTAACGAATGCCCATCCCTAGTATGAAGTATCTCAGATGGTGCAGCATCCACATATACACCAAATTTATTGTACGAATATTCAATTTGTTTGGCAAAAATGTGATTAAATAGTCTTTATAGCCTCTTTATTCTAACAAAATGGTTGACTAATTGACCACTAAAATACCTGCCCCGATCAATGAGGGAACGAATCAATCTTTTATTGCCAAGTCATGGGTATATCCAACTGAAAATTGACTTCAGATTTGGTTCACACCCTCGTACAGTACATATAACTTATAACACTCAATATACTACATAAATAATAACAGCCTAGTAGAATATAGTAGCACTGTCAGAGAATAATATTACGCTGTCAAAAATTCATTAAATTATAATAAATGTAATATACAACTTGTAGTGACACCGTTAGAATGTAGCACATTAATTTGAACCGACCTTGACTGTGCTCCTCAGCTGATCTGATGGAGCTGGACATGGCGATGGAGCCGGATCGCAAGGCTGCAGTCAGCCACTGGCAGCAGCAGTCCTACCTGGACTCTGGTATCCACTCCGGGGCCACCACCACAGCCCCGTCCCTCAGCGGGAAGGGCAATCCAGAGGAGGAAGACGTGGACAACCAGGTGTTGTACGAGTGGGAACAGGGATTCAACCACAACTTCTCCCAGGACCAGGTCCAAGGTGAGTATTGGGTGTCCTTGGTTCAGGTGTCAGAATTTAACATCTCAAGACTTTGCAAACCCCCAAGAGTGTATGTTCTAGTCTTTGTAGTGATCACTCCACGTTCAGCACATCACTTTTTTATATGCTAACGGCTTGAACTCCTTTTTGTATAGTGCCACATTGTGATCAGTCTCAAGTAGGGAAATGTGTGTTCCTAACTACAGAATACAGGTGGGCGATATATTGATATTCACAAAATCTCTATTTTAAATGAATGAATAAATAAAAATAACAATTAAGTATCTCTAATTAAAATACAACTTATGGAGAAAATTATATCAAAATCAATTACACATTAATAACTGAGGAAATATACATTTTCAGTGTTATGTTTATTTAAGTGTCTGGCATAGATATCAACATATCATATTGATTTATTTTTTTTTAAGAAATAATTTTAAAAATGCAATTGTGTATGCAGAAGTTAACTGAATAAATGATCTGTGCTCTTGTAATTGTTTGCCTAACCATTAACATGTGTCCTCTGGCGTAGACCTGGACGGGCAGTATGCCATGACGCGCGCCCAGCGCGTGCGTGCGGCCATGTTCCCAGAGACCTTGGAAGAAGGCATGCAGGTCCCCTCCACGCAGTATGACGGCGCCCATCCCACCAACGTGCAGCGGCTGGCGGAGCCCTCGCAGATGCTGAAGCATGCCGTGGTCAACCTAATAAACTACCAGGACGATGCCGAACTGGCCACACGTGCCATCCCAGAGCTCACAAAGCTGCTCAACGATGAGGACCAGGTATGTGAGAAGTGTAGCGAAGGCAGAGGGTTGTGGGCGGTGGGTCCCAACTCGTAAATGTTTGGGCTTATGTCGGAATGTTTGCAACACGCAGAGCAAAGATTTTGCTCATTCTATTGACATGTATGGGTGTCGGCAATATGAGTCAAACATAGCTTCAATATAGCCAGCTTGAATATAGCAGCAGTCTGTTAGAGATCGCTCACGGAAATCCTTTTTCATCAAATGGCACTAGATTCTCATAGTTTAGCAGTGCTACAGTGCATCCTGCCGAGACGGGAGCTGCTCAATCGAAATTGTAAAGTCTCATTTTGATATTGCCCTTACTAGAGGGTATTGGCTGGGCATTTTGTTTTGCAAGCTGATTCCACTGAAACTAATTGTAGATTCTGTGGGAAAGGGATCGATGCTCTCCCTCTGACCTGCCAATGTACCTTATAGGTGGTGGTCAACAAGGCAGCGGTCATGGTCCACCAACTGTCCAAAAAAGAGGCATCTCGCCACGCCATCATGCGGTCGCCACAGATGGTGTCGGCCATCGTGCGCACCATGCAGAACACGAGTGACGTAGAGACCGCACGGTGCACGGCAGGCACCCTGCACAACCTGTCCCACCACAGAGAGGGGCTGCTGGCCATCTTCAAGTCCGGGGGTATCCCTGCTCTCGTCAAGATGCTGGGGTAAGCTTCGGCACTTCCTTCTAAGCTTCAGTGTTCTTCCATGTAGCAGTTTTCTGCAAGGCCAGTTGGAAACTTGTTTCTAAAGTCAAATGCTGATCTTTATTGCATGCTTATTTTTTTGCAAGGCCTTGGAATTGCAGTTACTGTTTTAATTTGACTTCATTCTGATGAATGTAAAGTTTTAGTGGACAAATATTAATTAACAAATATTAAAACAATAAAGTAATTTGTATGCTAGTGTCAGAAACGTGGGTTTTTTTTTTTGCTGTTGAGGCCGCTATATAGTTTTCAGATTTCTGGAACTTTGCTGGGTTCCATGTTTGTATTGATGCTGAACTGTTTGTGGTGGTCAGTTCCCCGGTGGATTCGGTGCTTTTCTACGCCATCACCACACTGCACAATCTGCTGCTGCATCAGGAGGGCGCCAAGATGGCCGTGCGTCTGGCTGGAGGTCTCCAGAAGATGGTGGCACTGCTCAACAAAACCAACGTCAAGTTCCTCGCTATCACCACAGACTGTCTGCAGATCCTCGCATATGGCAATCAGGAGAGCAAGGTACCACAGCCTGTTGGCCTTTTAAAAAATGTAAATCTGAGTTTGTTACCTGCGCCGCGAAGCAGGCTGTTTTTGTTCGCGTTGGTGGGTTTCTCTGTCCCAAGATAACTGAAAGTTGTGTATGGATCTGTATTAAATTGTGTGCAGTTGTTGGAAATGACAGAGAAATTATTATATTTTGGTGCATTTCTGTAGCCGAAAAGTTGGTGATCAAGTATGATTATGTTACTTAACGATTGATCGCTGGGTGCTTACCGCGGTTTGCTGAGCAAGTTTGCCGGTGACGCAATCACAATTGCGCTACTCTCCGAGCACTTGCATTGATAGTGGGTTGCCACACATACTGCTAGCTACCTTTTTTGCACCACTATGGCGCAGGTTTGCAATCTGAGTGCTTCTAGTTTGATTATTTGAGAACTGAATTGGCAGAATGGTAATTAACTAGCTTTGTTATTAGTGCTTTATCGTAACATGCCAAGGGGTGAAATGAAATTGACTATTAGTGATCCTTTTTGGTTTGAAAATCTAAATCTTGAATTGTGTTTTCATAAGGACCTGTAATTGGCCTTTTCACACACCTGGTGTGCCTATGGAAGCTCTACAGAATTGTGTGAAACGCCATTCTCGGCCGCATATCTTAACCCAGGACCCTACAAGTGCAAACATTCATGTATTAAATGGTCTTATTTTAAGAGAAATCTCTAGAAAATTCTGCAAAATGTTTTAATCGGTGCACCCTTTCCTGTAATTCTCAACTTTCAGTTGATCATCCTGGCCAGTGGGGGTCCCCAGGCGCTGGTTAACATCATGAGGACTTTCACCTACGAAAAGCTGCTGTGGACCACGAGCAGAGTTCTCAAAGTTCTGTCTGTGTGCTCCAGCAATAAACCGGCCATCGTTGAGGCTGGTAGGTGTTCCTTGTCGTCCAGGGTTACATATTAAACCATCTTACATGTCTGAATTCAATGGGATCCTGCCCACCTACATTATCAATTTCCCCCGAAACTACAACACTGGGCTATGGCCAATAACTTTACCCCAACCTTAACTGTCACAGACCCATTACCCATCACATTCCCTGCCCGTATTCCTGTGAAGGGTAAAGCCCATCCATTACCTTTACAGCTATGGTTAGTGTGCCGTGGCTAACGGCTGGCAGTGTGATTTTAGCTATATAGCTGGCGTGGAGCGCAGTCAGTGTTTTTATTGGCAGTTGTGTGTCATGAGTTCACGACTTTGAGATAGTGGGATCAACAGACTGGTACCGTAGGCAATGCTTTAGCCATGTCATGTTGAAACTAATTCTGGACTGCAAAGTCTAAAGAGGTGATCCTAGACAAGCTCCGCTGCCCTACCCTCAAATGACCTTGTTTCATTACCTCCCCTCTCCCCAGGTGGTATGCAGGCCCTGGGACTACACCTGACTGACCCCAGTCAGAGACTGGTCCAAAACTGTCTGTGGACTCTCAGGAACTTGTCAGACGCTGCAACCAAACAGGTGAATAACCACGTGAGATATTTTCAGCAATATCCAGTACCCAGGATTGTACAGTCTCGGCAAAGGATGTGCGCTATTTCACAAACATTTGATATAGTAAACAGAAGGTACATTCTAATTGGTGTAAAAGCTGGACTACTGCCTGCTTCCAATGACCCCGGACTGCTTCATGCAAAAGTGGATAATTTCATGTGACAAAGTGCAAGCGATTACATCTCCTTTTGCATGACTTCCATATGTGAAGTTATGTGTAGGGGTTTATTTTTTCTCTTCACTGACAAGTGTTTGGTGTTTGCTCTTCAGGAGGGCATGGAAGGACTGCTGGGCACACTGGTTCAGCTGCTTGGTAGCGACGACATCAACGTGGTGACGTGTGCCGCCGGGATCCTCTCCAATCTCACGTGCAACAACTACAAAAACAAGATGATGGTGTGCCAGGTAGAGTACTGACATAATCATATATCTGTATATGGCCAAAGCCATGATTGTGCGTCATCACTAAAGAAAATGTTAGGTTGATGGTAATTATGGTTTTAATTCTTTACATCGCAGGAATTGGTGTGCACATTACATTTAACAGTAAGGGTGCTTTTGCGACTGACTTACTCGATGAAAATTATTGCGATAACTAATGTTGCCTTCATTGTATGGCCTCAGGTGGGCGGCATCGAGGCCTTGGTGCGCACAGTGCTGCGTGCTGGCGACAGGGAAGACATCACAGAGCCCGCCATCTGCGCTCTGCGACATCTGACATCGCGGCACCAGGACGCGGAGATGGCACAGAACGCCGTCCGGCTGCACTACGGTCTGCCCGTGGTGGTCAAACTGCTCCACCCACCCTCGCACTGGCCACTCATCAAGGTTGGCCTATAAGACTCTACCTCGCCCCTCGTGACAACTATGACTGGTGCATTTCGGTCAACTTGCAACAAGTACAGAATCTCAACGGATCGCAATTTAATTCCAATATTTTCACAGGAAAATGTGATGCCTATGTAGATAAATACGCCAATGTAAAAACACCTTTACATATTCGGAAAATAATCATGAAAATATACATAAGTAGAATAAATTCCTAAAACTAACTAGGTACTTTTTTTTTTTTTTTTAGTTTCAATGGCTAATTGAGACATTGAAAGAATCGCGTGACTCCTATGCAGCGGCCACTGACCCAATTCAGTTCTCGGATCAGTTGTGAAAGTCTTCTCAAATTGCCGAACTGTAGATATTTAATCATTGATGTTCCAACTGGTTAGTTGGGTAGGTTTCAACTGGATATCATAAATCCAGTGGAACAAAGACTCTCTGGTTCAGTCTTGGCAAGAGTGTAATCCTTGGGTCGTAAATGTGCACACTTAATGAGTGTGTAAAAATGATGGATGAAACATCAGTCATTCACTTCCCGTTATGCGAACTTCCTGTCTGACTAGTAATTGTAGTTCGGCGGAACCCTGACACAATGGCGGCACGTTTTGTTTTTAACTGAAGTTAAGCTATTAACACTAGGCCGTCCAAACATCTCTACTTCATACTTCACATTCAGAGAATCTGTCTTAAGTTTGAGCATTTATATAATACAATGGGATAAAATTGATTTATATACTGGAGGCTTGGCGAGTCACGCATACATTTTTCATTGTTTGAACAACCAATGTGTTGCATAGATTTGGGTTTGTAACTGCTGGTTTGGCCATGTATCAGCATTAAATGAATAGCTATTGAAATAACTCATTGTCTTCATGAGAATGCTTGGCTGCAGAAATTGTTCCCCACCCATCCACCCAAATTGTATTGCTGATTCTGCTGGCCAGCAGTTAATTATGGAATCTTATCTGCTGTGCGCTCTGTGTCCTTGCTAATGTATTCTGTTTTGTTTCACGCTTCCTCGCTTAATTTTCCTACCAACATCAGATTTTAGTTGTATAACGTGTCCTCACTGCATTGACCTTTCAGAGAAGAGAGAAAAAAAATCTCGGAAGTGTTTTCACAGAGCCTATCGAATTTGCAATTGGTAGAGGTGTGGGGAGAAATTAAGGATGTTGATGATTAATTGATTTAACTAATCAATATTGTACTAATAAATATTTTAATTTAATATAGAATATCCCAAACCTTATCTAATTTTTGGGGGTTCATGTATTTGCTACATATGCAGTACTATTAGTATATATATACTGTAGGCAGTAACTCGGAGTAGATGTCAAAAATCTATTTGCACTAACAAAGTTAAATAAGCATGCATACCATCCACACACTTCATTCATGCATTCCCTTATGGGTTAGGGCTGCAATTGCTTTTCAAAAAAAAATGTTGGTACTTTTTTTTTTTTTTAATTTACTGACTTGACTACCCTCCAACAGGCGACCGTGGGTCTGATCCGTAACCTAGCCCTGTGTCCAGCTAACCATGCCCCGCTCAGGGAGCAAGGAGCCATCCCCCGCCTGGTGCAGCTGCTGGTCCGGGCCCACCAGGACACCCAGAGACGCACCAGCATGGGCGGAACCCAGCCACAGTTTGTGGTGAGTGCGGTTGGCTGAACTCTGCTGGTTCACAGAACGTCTTGGGGATATGGAACTTGGAATGGTAATGGTGAAACATCAAGGTTTTCAGTATCTTATTGCAGATTGCAACCTAACATAATGTCATGAGGGCCTACTTCTACAGCAGTTTCTTCATCGCAGCTTATTGCCATTATGTTGCGATGGGTCTTGGGGATACTGGAAGTAGTGACTGGCAATGAGAAAGTTTGAGCACTGCCATATTATGGCATCTAAATCAATAATTGATTCATCAATTCATTGGTTGCGGCAGCAAACTATCAATGGCGCAAAGTAGCAATGGCCGACTGGTCAAAGGGCGAATGAAACATGGAGTGACAATGGGAAGTTGCGACACTGTTTAAAAAAACGAATTGCCGTGTCCTACAACTAAATCTGAATTCCTACTTCAGAGGTGGGAATGTATTGAATGAGGTCTGCATTGAATGAATGACCGTCTTCATGTCAGGAGGGCGTGCGGATGGAAGAGATCGTGGAGGGCTGCACGGGGGCTCTGCACATCCTCGCCAGAGACGTCCACAACAGAATAGTCATCAGGGGACTAAACACCATTCCACTGTTTGTACAGGTGAGGATAATTATCAAGAATTTTGTATTTGACTCATTGACGAATAACTTCAAGCTCCATTGACAAAGTCCTGAGCTGTAGTGGTTTGCAAAAACGGACCTTCCAGGGAAAAACCCAATCACCATGACTGACATAACTTGTCATGCAATTAATGTGCCATGTAAGATTGTAGGTGGGGGAAATCTTGATGCAATTTGCCCATAGCAGGAAGTGGCATTAGATATGCCTTGAAGACCACTTATTTCATGGGGGTACGAATGCACCCCACAGCACTTTCTTTGCCATAATCTATTGGCACATAGTCACCATACATCTAACTGGTACATATGTATGTAACAAGACTCCGAGTTTGCATGATCAAAAAAAATGCAAGGTGTAATGGCAGCTCAGATAAGGTGTCCACGTAGAGGAAATGACCAGTCTTGACGCGGGAATGTCTAGAGGGTTCATTTACTTAGCTATACTGGACATTAGCCGGGTATCGGCTAGCTAAGCTATGAGCTCACTGATCCAATGATGTCGCAGCTTGTAGCCAATCAGGATAATGGAGGCGTGACTCTACAAGTCACATATACATAACACAAGGCAAACAGCCTCTTTTGTGGCTGTCATTGGGTATCTGCGGATATGTGATATATTAAATTATCAAGTGCATGTAAATCTCTACTCACGTTCTCATGTCAATATGGCCATTGTATGCCTGCAGCTTCTCTATTCGCCCATCGAGAACATCCAGCGGGTGGCAGCTGGCGTACTGTGCGAGTTGGCCCAAGACAAGGAGGCGGCTGAGGCTATTGAGGCGGAAGGAGCTACGGCCCCTCTAACGGAACTTCTGCACAGCCGCAACGAGGGAGTGGGTAGGTGGTCGCCGGCTAGTTTCATTCATCAGTCAAATGAATGCTTTGCATGGTCAAGTAGCGGAATTCGTTTTTATACAAATTGTTGCGTTTTAAAGTAACGTATTTCCCACATCGTAAAGTGCATTCAATTAACTAACTAATTAACCCTTAGTTGGAATCGCCCGGTAAAGGCTTGGGACCCTGTTTAAATGACCGTGGATCTACCCTATAAAACATGGGAGCCAAAATGTGTACTATTCAAATATATTAGTGTTGTCTTGTGAAAGTGAAAAAGTAGTAGATAGAAAGAAAAAGTTTGTACTATTGTAGCCAACATGCTGAAGGTAGCCGTTTGTGTGTGTGTAGCTACCTATGCTGCAGCTGTGCTGTTCCGCATGTCTGAGGACAAGCCCCAGGATTACAAGAAGCGCCTGTCGGTGGAGCTGACCAGCTCTCTGTTCAGAACGGAGCCTATGGCCTGGAATGAGGTACCTGCACATCAACAAACATTAAAATGGTTGACTAATTTCTGATCATTGGATAAGGTAACCCATGCGGTGGTATGCTACTGCACTGCATGCCTTTCTCAGCCTTGTAACGGTCAATGGCCGCACGTGGATGTCTATGTAGCTTGGGGTTTTGTGCAGGAGAGGTGTTCAAAAATTGTTCTTTAACTCTTTACATTGTTGGTCATTTGAACATTAAAATTGCACTGATTGAAGGTCCCCTAAATGATGTGAACCCAACTGCTTGTAATGTAAAGACTTTAATTCCTAGGAAGCTAGTTATGATTTTCTACTCTAAAAATGTCTTTGCTATGTCTATAGACAAATTTGCCACACAGAAGAATATTGGCCATGCTGTAAAAAAAGGAATCCACAATATTTGCACCTACTTGCTTACTTTATCATACTGACTCATGCCTGCCTCCTCCAGTCGACCAATGCCCAATCCTTGGTGTTGAGGGGTGATTTCACACTGCCCACTCTAAGCGTACAGTACGTTAGACTTTCTGGAGAGATTTGACAAAAGGCTACCAGCCCTGGAGGCATGTTATATGGTGCGTGTATCTGCTCCTATCGCGCTGTGAAAGTGGGCCAAGGAACGCTGCAGATCGGCTGGCACAGAGCCACACGTCACACTGCTGACCGTGGACCACGGCAGACTCTGCCAACGCCGGACGCAGCGCTGAACAAATTAGCAATTTAAATATGGTATTTTTCTGCTGGTCAACTGCACCAGCCTCGCTGCTTTAGCTGTCGCTGGCTTCCAAGAGCAATTGGAATTTTAATAAACTAGACTGGAAATAAAGGCGCTGCGACTATTGCTTATTTACCGGGTTACTACTGCTCCAAACGAACTGAAGATGAAAATCGATCTAGCAATGCAAAGTACTTATCACTCTTCCTGCAGATGGATAAAGGGAAAGGTGGTGCTATGTTCCATCTTTGTGTGGATCAACAGCACAAAGTTGCCATAGCTGTTTGAGTGTAGACAGAGCGGGGACACTATCTATCCCACCCCTATCGACGACCCATGCTTGATTGTAGGCTATGTATTCACTTGCCATTGAAGATCATATTTAACTTCTACCTTTTTGCTCTGCAGCATTTCGCTGTGGGTTGATTTTAACTGATCTATGCTTTGTTATCAGACGGCAGACTTGGGCCTGGACATCGCTGCTCAGGGAGATGGTCTTGGCTACAGACCTGATGGTGAGTGGAATAAACCCTAGTTTATTGATCCTCATACAAAATGTTTCAATGACGTTTTGTGTCTCAAAATGTAATATGGCATTTGTTGGCCATTTCACATGCTCTGCATACTGTTACAATCTTTGTACAATTTAGATTGAACATTTCTTAATGTAACATTTTTCCAAATGCCACAAAGTTGCTTAATTACAATCTCGCAGCAGATTGCTGTTTACCCAGACAAGTTTTACGGCAAAAACCTGTAAGATTTTTGTTTTTGTTTAAGATCACAATATTAGTCAGGGCGTTGTGATCCAATACGGGGTGTTGCATATATGCTGCAGGGCGCGCCTTGTGTAAAGGGGGCGCTGTGTGGGTAACTCATCCGGTGTGTGGATCCCCGCCGGCCGCGCGGGGGTGGGGGACCTGCGCCGCTCTCGCGGGCTGTGAGCTCCGACACATGAATGAGGGGCGCAACGATCAATAAGGCAAAATTGACGTCCACCGTAACTACGTGGCTGCTTGGTCGCATGTCAATCCACCGGCCCCGCTGGGGGAAAAAAAGCATATCGATGGGTCAAAAACTTTAGACTTTATAGAGTCGTAAAAATAGTTTTGAAACAGTAAGGAAATGTGAGCTTTCTGACAAGTACAGAATTTGGGGCATAAGGCTCATGTACACACATGACTGCCTGACAGTCCTAGACACTTGGGTGGAGGTGGTTTTGGGGCAGTCGGTGAACTTCACAACACCACCTTACTCAATGGTGTAATCAATTGCAGTTTCAACGTAATACATTTTGTTGATCCAAATGTGGCCATTACAAGAGATTTTCTACCCGTCTAAAATTATTTATGTGAATAATATTTTTGACAATTCATACACAAATGGTGTCACCTCTACTTTAACCACTAGCTTATGTTAATCTACAAACTTGCTTGAACTATATTTGCTCATGTTAACGTGCAAATTTGAATCCACCACTAATCACTGGCATGTGTGTGACGTGTGGAGACCTGGTTTGAAAGCTTCAATGTTAACCTTCTAACAAGCTCTGCCATCCCTCCACGCACCCCCCACCCCGCACAGACCCCGGCTACCGTCCCTTCCACACGGGCCCGTACAGCGGTGACTCCATGGGCCTGGAGCCCATGATGGAGCACGACCTGGCAGCCGGACACCACCCAGGCCCAGAGTACGCGCCCGTGGAAGGCCTGCCAGACCTAGGTCACGGCCAAGATTTGATGGAGGGTCTACCTCCGGCAGATTCCAACCAGCTGGCTTGGTTCGACACGGACCTCTAGGCTCGCCTCACTTTCTCCTTGGTACAGTTTCTTTGGCAAACCACTATCGGATGTGAAAAATCCTTTGCAATTCAGGCCCCTTGTGGCTTCTCTAAAGACCTCAACCCCTCCAGCATGGCTGGCGTCTCATGCTACCTCCTGGAGTTAGCACCACAAAATAATGGACAGGAGAGAGTGAAAGGGCGAACACATGACTCCAAATTGTAATAAAATATTGAGGTTTTTACCAACAACCCACTTATATCCTGCACACCTCAAGGGAGGCCAGTTTCTACACACTTGGGTCTACTCTTATTGATTCATAGCATAGACTTTACAATGGCTATGCTTGTCCTACTCGTATCTAATTCATGAAAAAAAATAATTGTGAAAACTCAACACATCTAAAGTTGCAAGCATGATAAAGAAACTTCCGAAATTATTCTTCATATCATTATTGGCGTAATGGGCCCTTGTGTCCCCCTAGGTACTGCTTGAAACCAATGACCCAATGTTATGAATGGCTCCATGCACCTTGTTATTCTGGCCACTCTTAACAGCACCGTTGCACTGCTTGTTTTAATTTTAATTTGATGGTTCCCTACATCTGTGGAATGTTAATTTCCCCCTGTATAATTGTATCAACCTGGGATGATCATATTCTAGCTTCGGGCAAATTTTTGGTAGATCTTGTTCACTAGTCATTCAGTGCTGCAGACATCCTGCCGATACTCCTACATACATTTTTACGATGTAGAAAATTCTCAAAGCTCCCTAGCAGATGTATCCTTTTTCAATTATAATTTGTTTCCGATAAGATTCCTGGAGAATATTTGGACCCTTTTTTTAATGGTTGGCGCTAGAGTGAAAAATTGGGTAACATGAACATTGCTGTTTTTGCAAAGATGTAACACTTTCATTGTTCAGTTTGAGTGCTTTTGCCTTTGTCATTATTTTGACACACTTTTTTTTTTCCACAGCTGTATCACATGATCTGGACGAACCTGCATTGTAATTTGCCCGTACGGAGGAGAGGCGGGGTTTCAGAAAGTGCCTGAAGATTGACGAGGGGTGGGGGGGGTGGGGTTTACCCAACTCGCTGGGGGCTAACCGAGCTGTTGGTCCAGCCGCACCGGACACAGACGTTGGACTGCGGTTAACGGACTTGTTTGGACCAAGCCAACGGATTGCATGTTGGACCAGGTTTAATGGACTTCGCGGTGACGTGCGCTTCTGGTTTGAGGGTGCGCCCAGCAGTGTGCACTCAAAAAATCCTGAAACGTTTCATTTTTAATCCTTTTTCACTTTTACCATTCTGATTTTTCTTTTGATTTCCTGTAATGGTACCAACACGGTGTTTGCTTTTACGTATTTTTCTTTCACCCTTTTTTTTTTTTTTTTTTTTTTTTTTTTTTTTTTTTTTTTTTTGCAATTGTGTTCAGTTCAGTTGAGATCCAGTACTGATCCATCCAAGTAATGTTTATTTTTCCTGTTCATTTTTGAATTGGGTCCATTTTAACACTAAGTCGTTTGAATTGTATTCAGAAGAAAAAAAGGTGTAACATTGTGTAGCTTTTGTATAAAACGAAAAATGAATTGGAAATCATGGTCCAAATATCAAAGCTATTTTTCCTTTCTTTAATGGGAGGCAGTGTGGTCTTCCTGTTCCAAAGGAGTGTAGCTGACCTCAGTGGGCGTGGCTATGTATGGATCAAGTGGGAGGCCCTTGGTCTGCTGTTACTAAAGAGGGGTGGTTGCTGTAGCCTGCTGTGTTATGTGACAATAAAATGGACTGTCATTTCAAACTCTGCTGTGGATTAATTTGTTCTTTGAGGAGCATGGACAGTGTCCGAATTCCTGTTAGTTGCACTTGACGAGCAGCTATAATGAATTGCTGTAGGCGCTGCACTTGCATTAGTTTTATTCCCAGGTGAGACAATTTTGATAATCATTACAAGTCTGATTTTAATTTGATTATTTGACAAGATGGTTCAGCATTTTGATCATTTTTGGTGATATAGGTGAAAATGTATTTTAAAAAAAACTGCTTGGTAAGGGAACTGTTTCAGTGATTTTTATTTTAGGGAATTCAAATTTTATATTTGCACCAAATCATGCAGGAGATGTAACTCGCAATTGTTTTGAATTTTTGGACGTGACTCACTAGGAGCTGACTCTGTTATGATTATTTTCTGAAAGGCAATGCCAGACTTGGTTGGAGCTGGGTTGCAGCTGATGTGCTGCCATTACTCTTTACATTTTACAACTTTTGGATGTACCAAACCACACTACATTATTACTACATGGTGAGGACTGCAGACGTGACTTCAATAACAAAATGGAATACCCATTGCATCAACTATTTAAATTTTCCATTACAAAATGCCTTCAGTAGTTTACAACAAAGCAAAAGCTCGAACACATGAGCAGGGTGATCACTTTGTCAATGTGCTGTCTTGACTTGAGCCAGCACCATGTCATGCAAATACGCCAAAGTCAATGATGCTTTATAAATGTAATGTGATTGTCACAAACTGTCCATCAGGAAACGTATCCTAGGGCAGGGGATTCTATTGACATTTTGGCAGACATACACCCGTCAATATATTTAACTGTGCTGTACCTTAAGTGGATAACTCCCCGATCGAACCAAGTTACAGCTGGTACTACATGCACATCGACTGGTTTATTGCCTGATTATTTACACTCCCGTCATTTTCCTTACAAAAAAGACGTATTCCCTGAATTGTGCACATCTCCACGTTGAAGGAATTTGCTCAATTTATATGCAGATTTATAGGCACCAAAAATCGAGGTCAATTTCCTGCTCCCCCCGCCCTATTGTATCCCATGATGCCTAGGCGGGGCCTTCACTTCAACCCCACATTCTAACGGTTGCCATGGCAAAGAGCACAATGACATCATCTCTGGTTGCCCCACCCCCACACGCCGCTCCCCCTCCATCACCTCAAATAACCGCCATGTCAGTCCTTGCACACTTTCATCTTTTCAATTAGAACCTTGTCCCCCCTCGCCCCTCTCTCCCTCCTCCTCCCTTTGCATCTTCCATCTTCACCACCCGCATACAGCCGGCTAGGGGGTGGTGTCTGCACCACTTCAAAGAACCACAGAGCCAATCTGGCTTTTATCAGAGATGGAGAGAGATTGAGGGAGAGAGAGAGGGAGGCAGGAGAGTGGTCGAGCGGGAGGCAGGAGTGAGAATAGTCTGGAGTGAGACGTAGAGAGAGAGGGTGACTTTGAGAGGGGCAAGAAGAGCGGTAGTGGGAAAATAAGGGAGAGAGATTGACACGGATGAGGGGGAGAGGCCCCGCACTTCCTATTTTTCTGTCGGAATCAACTTGATTCGCCACGTTGTGTATATGCAAGCAGTACACACATGGAAAATGGACGGCCATAGGAGGCACTCTGAACCTTTTAACACAATAACGGTAATAACAGAAGGAAGTGTCTCAGTTGGCGGTGACAATCTTGGTAGGTTGTACTAGGTGCAAGACAATCTTAGGTTGCAGCACTACCGGCCGGTAGGGGCTCTGCGAAAGTAAAGTGCTTCAAGAGGGTTCAACATTGCACTTCGCTTGGAGAGCTCAACATCAACGCAGAGAAACTTTTTGAGGCTACCGTTATATGGGGATGAAAACGTGTCGGTGTCGTAGTGTCACTGCTGATGGCCCAGCGCCCACATGTCCCTACGGTGCACACCGGCCCGCTGGGCAGCAGCCGTCGAGAATAGGTGAGACCATGAGTAGCTTGCGGAGGTCCAAACGCTTTACGCCACAGACGGCCCCTCCCCCAGATACATTCACTCCCAACAAGGTTGGGCGAGACGGAGATGGTATCGGGGTCCATGCACTACTCGGAACTGAGGGCACCGTGTTCGCGGATGCTGTGTATGATCAGTTCAGGGCATTGTCCGAAGGAAGGATCCGAGATGGCGACAGGCTCCAGGATGATAAAATCGGTAAAAAGACTCATGATAAGCATGAGATAATAGGACTCTGGGACCAAGCTCACTATGCCCCAGATCATTGATGATGTTCCTGCATCAGGTGGCCTGGCAATCGCCTCACCACGGCAACAAGTACGGCCTTTTCAGCAATTTGTGGTGTATAGCACACATCCCTGATGGATTGGCATCGGGGCCTTCTTGCTGTTTATTGAAACGTACATGAACAGTGGGGCTGATCTTATGCCAGATCACCATTCATGGCTCAGATGGCCTACTTGCGCAATGCAGACAAATGGGACCTGCACCAGATGCCATGTGTTGACCCGGCAGTGGATTTTATGGTTATAGCTCCAGAGGAGGCCAGACATCAGTCACGGAGGCGGTGCCCAGAAACTAAATGCTAAATGGCGCCCAGTTGATAGTTGCAAAAGCAAAGTTCGGTTGTCCAATGGTGCAAACTATTTTTCACTATACTGGCATATGCTGTGAGATACCCCCTGAGTTTGTGGCCCATGTGAAGGTGACGAGTGTCGAAGGCTGCTTAGGCCTTCGACACGTGGTAGGGTAGGCACTATTTTCGTAGTCTGCGATGCTTCCACGCTCCCACGCGCAATACCAGTAACACTGGAGGGACGAGAACCGAGACAGCCAGTGCACTTGGCAGGGGCCAGTGCTCCACCTCCCGACTTAAAGTTTTCTTTAAGTAGTCTTATAAATTGCACCTGAGTCTAGCGATAGTGGTCGGCAGAGCTCTGGCAGAGGCAGAGGGTGAAGAGATGGTGCGCAAGGTGGGAGTGAACAGCAGAAAGGGTACACAACCTCTCAATAAGCAAAGTATGGTTTGTGTTGTGTATGAGATTTCCCCCCGCGGCATCCAGCAAATGCAACAAGCATCTCAGCAAGAGCCCGAAAGAGGTCAAGAGACGAGCCTCAATGAATCCAAAGGCCCAGTGTCTCTCAAGAGACCAGCCTCACTGAATGCAAAGGCACAATGTCTCAACCTCCTCGTCCGCTGAGGCTGTTGATACCCCGGGGTGTTTGCAACGGACCAATGACTGGCTGAACCAATACTTCTGAGTTTCGGAGGGGGGCCCAGACACACCAAACCTTCCTTAGATCACAGCATCACAGCATCACAGCATCACAGCATCGGGACCCCAGACAACCACATCGACATCTTGACATAACCAGTGAGATCAGAGAACATCACCAACATGTCTGCTTCTGTGCAGTAACCTTCCTATGTCAGTTTTTGTGAATGATTTTATAGTTCCAAATTCGTAGCCTAAAATGGGCGTGACTACATCGTCAGTGGTTTTTCAGAATGGGGTCTTTGGAAGTTTCGACCAGAACCAGACGCCCTCGCCACGTCCTGTAGGTCCCAGGGAATTGATCAATTTCCCCGTCTTAGCCACGATTGTCCAATTATTCTACATGAATTAGCGTATAATAGACTAATTCACCCCAAGGTGCAACTTTGATGCATTCGGGAGTGTTGTTCATGAAGCGACAATGATTTATGGTATTACATGCTGTCCTCTAAAGTCATTCATTTAAAATCTCACAGAAATACAAAGCATTTGAGTGTATTGTGGATTATAGATAGATAGATAGATAGATAGATAGATAGATAGATATAGACAACATTCAATGTTATGTAAATTAGGTCTTATTGAAGTTTTTTAGTATCTATTGATTGCTGGCTGTTTATTATATATTGTTATATGTATGCTTTAACAAGATATGATACTCATTATCATACCAATGAAGGCACTTTTGATTTAATTAGACTTTTTGATTTGATTGACTGTTTGAGGTAGGTAGTGAGAGGGATGACAAGCAAAATGAAGCGAAAGCACTACACAATAGAACATATTTTGAACAGTCGAGGCACAGACTAAGCAGAGGTCCCCGAAGGCAAACCACATATATATCTGTATCGCTTCCATATCCAGGGTTGGGGATTAACACACTGAAATGGAATAAGATTACAAAAAATAGTTGAATTTCATAATCATTCCTTTATGAAAAAAAAATCATCAAGGCCATTACTGTGACTTGTGCATGCAGCACAAGGAGACCACCTCTGCTTTGATATGACGCACAGCCACACACTTGTGTTAACACAAAGGATCTGTCGCAGCAGACGCAGCGGCGCATGCAAAACCATTACATCCCTGTAGCTCCGCCTTTCGGGGACATGATTACATGTGTGCGTATTGATTGTAAATGCAAGGTCAGCCAGGGGTCATGCAAGCACGCTCTGTGCATGCGTGAGCTCATTGTCACTCTCACCTGATATATGACACACTGCATTGCTATGTGCTGAGAGCACTTCCACTGAACGACTGAAATGTGTGTAGATGTGTGTGTGTGTGTGTAGGTGCGTGTGTGTCTGTAGGTGTGTGTGAGTAGCACTCTGGTGTAATATGAGCAGTGCAGAGAGGAGTCATCCACCTCCACACTGCTGTACAAATGATCACAATACTTAGAAAAGGTTTCTCTGATTAGTAAGTTGTAAACCTGCTCTGTAGGTACAATTATTTGTAACGGGAGCAAGCGGGAGCAAGCTACAACTACAATACAACCACACGCCGCTGCAGCAGAAGCCGTGTTGATATGCAACTGATCCCCCTGCTTTTAAAAACTATTTTAAATTCACCAAAATAAATGACAAAAAAACGAAATAGGAAGGCACACACACTCACAAACACACACACACAGACACACACAAACACACACATACACACCAAACACACAAGGAAAGGGGGGAAGAGAAGAAGGGATATGTGGGGGGAAACATCCGACTGGGAAGAGGAGTTATTAGGTGTGATGGGCCGACTGTAGTCCGCTTCAAGGGCGTTCAGGATAGGCCTCCAAGTAGTACAATAAAACGGGGCATAACAGATTCCCTTTTATAGGAAAACACCACTGAAAATGAAATTTGTTACTTTTAACTGTAATCCTGTTAGGTTACTTGTTATTGACTAAGAAGTAATCCGTTAAATTCCTGGATTACTGATTGAAGCATGTAACAAGTCAGATTACTTTCCGTTACCGAAAAAATAAAACCCAAGAATAAGATTCATACTTGTTTTACAATAAAATTCAAAAGTGCTCTTGTATAGACCGGCAAGGTTTCGCCTCAAGTGGATCGGAATACATTTCGAAGCCGACTAAAATAGGTGGTCTACAGCGGTCGGAAACAAAGCCATGCGGCGAAAGCGACCGTCCATGCTCTCGGGCGATCGAACTAAACAACCGGGACCCCCAGCAGGAAAGCAACCGGCCCGCGACCACCTAGCGGCACAACACCACCGTGACAGCAGCGGCAGCAACACGCACACACACATATGATTCCGTAAAATAATGTACGATCAAGGGGCGTTTTTAGAAAATATAGCCATAGTAACGAGTAGTAACGAACCTCTTGAGAAAAAATTCTAACTAGGAGGAGATTACCTGTCACGGTGAACTAACAAGTTAAGATTACAACGTTGCTCAAAAAGTAATCGCTGGCCCCTCAGACCACAGGTCTAGCAGCGCTGCGGGTTCGAATCCCCTCTCCGGCTTTTCTGCAATGTCTTCCCACAACCCTTCATCTCAGTTTCTGATTTAATCCTATCACTATCTCTCTCGATAAAGAATGAAAAATGGTGCTTGCGCCAAAAAATTACTTGGAAAAACCAATTTTATAAACTACGGGATTACTTTCTGCTATTCCTTTTAAATACAATCAACAATTGCACGCCAGGCATAGTCGGTTGGACTGCTGCATCCGGCACATATACATTCTTGTGCCCGTGGCTTTAGTTAACCGCGCCCACAGCATTGTGAGTTGGCCTCCCTCACCAACGTGTGCTGTAGGTCTGCTTTCCCCAACCCCCCCCTTTCACTCTAATCCTGTCAATTAAAAATGGGAAAATGGTGCTTGTGTTTGGGAAAAACATTTCCTGCCTTCCCATGATTTTTACTTACTTTGATTCTGCTTGTGTGCAGAATGATGCTCTATAATTGTCATATCAAAGTGACTGTGGTCTTTGCTAAACGGGGTTCTGCGTACCTATAGGGTGAATTGCCCTAATGTGGGCCACTGCTTAATGTAGGACACCTAAGCTCCTCCCTAAACTAATCAATGTCAGTGAAACTGGTAAAAACAAACGATGGTAATGCCTCTAACATTAAGCTCAACTGTTCAACACTACATTTTACTGGTCCACCTCAGACAACTGACTGTCCCACATTAGGAAGCTGCAAAATCAGGCCCACATTAGAGCAATCCACCCTGCAACGACAAGCGACTCCTGCTTTCAGGCAGCGCCGAAATCATCAGGTCTTTTTTAGTGTGGGAGAAACACATGGAGAATATTCAAACTCCTTCCCCTCTTCTCCACCTGAGATCGAACTGCTTCGCCTTCGTCTTCCTCGTGCTGTGAGACCGAAGGCACCACAGTGTCACCCAAAGTAACCTCACCCACTGTGGACACAGGTGTGCTGAGCTGACAGGCACGTCTGGATCAGCACAGCGGGCTCCAGTCTGGATCCAGAGGGGTGAGCACGAGGACAGACTTTAACTGTTTATAGACTACTGTGTTATTGACAAAGTAGGCGAGTAACAGAGTTGTCTCAGTTTCCTGTAAAAAAGTTTTCAGACTAGGAAATTTTCCGCAGTATAAGGTGCACTTAAAAGCCTTTAATTCAGCAACGGTGGAAGAAAAAACACGCAATTTTATCAAAGTATGATTGGGGGCACGCGGTGGCCGAGCGGGTAGAGAGCGCGTCCCCCAGATCATAGGTTGAGCAGTGCCGCTGGTTCAAATACCCTGTCCGGCTTTTCTGCAATGTCTCCCCCCGACTCGTCATCCCAGTTTCCGATTTAATCCTGTCACTATCTCTCTCAATAAAGAATAAAAAACTGTGCTTTCGCCCAAAAAATTACTTTATGAAAAATGTTTTTAAAAAAAGTATGATTATTCTTCAATACTGTAGTACCACCTGGTATGGATGCCTTACCGTAGCCCTGAAGACACAAATACCACAACAATTAAACATATGTTCAAAAATTGTTGGACAACCGCTTTGTATGATGACAGCATGCTGAGGCTGGTGAAAAATATCCTCTCAAATACCAGTCATACACTACATAGAGAATACAGGCTACTGCTGTCGGGTAGACAATATGACGTACCAACGTTCAAGAAGGTTAGACTAAAATATTCCTTTGTTCACCAATCGATCCTGTTGTTGAGCAATGAGCTGAACAAAAAATAAGGTCTGTGATGAAAAGTGCTCTGTCTTGACGTCTCCATGCATGTCCATGTCTGTGTCCAACTTGTCATGACAATGTTGACGAATAAAGATCATATTACATCGCGAATAAAGATCATTTCATATCATATCTTTACAGAACCAGCACTCCCTGACAGCCGAACGGCAGCAGTAAACAAAACTGCTCTTGTGATTAAAGGTCCTGGTTCCAATGCACCAGATCCTCCTGCCTTCCCAGGAAGAAGAGGGTGAACAGTTTCATCAGAACCCCAACTTTGCAAAAAAATTAGCTTATTGGGCAGACCATCCAGTGTGAAGATTATACTATTCACCTTATGAAAAATAATTGTATCAACTAATTTAATTTAATTGATTTTGTAGGCGTACACTACTCCCAACTATAGAGTGCTAGAGTAAAAACCAGTCACTACTTGTCTTTGACAGTGCACAGTGAACCATGCCAAATCTTGTATGTGCCTTATAGTGCAGGGAATACGATAATCTCTCTTTTCTATACTTTCCTATACCACTCTACCCACCTCCCCCTCACACACATACACTCACTCACACACTTTCACTCCTTCCAAGAAAGTATGATTATGAGTGACAGCTGCAAACATTTTAACAACCTCAACACCTCACACACAATCCGACACAACTATTCCTCATACCTCACCTGTGTGTGTGTGTGTGCTCTGTGCGTCTGACTGTTTGCTTTGCATCTGTGTGTGAGTATGTGTTTGTGTGTGTCCGACTGTTTGTGCATGTATATGCTTTGCGTCTGTGTGTGAGTATTTGTTTGTCTGTGTGCAAATGCGTGTCTATATGAGTGAATGTGCTGTGTGTGGTACGCGGAGTCTGTGTTGACTCTGCATTGAGGCGGTGTCGAGTCCGTATCGAGTTTGCATCGGGTCGGTATTCAGGCGGTTCAGAGGTCTGCTGCCCCAGAGGAGCCTCCGGCCTGCTTCTGTGTGTATTGCTCGACAAGATAGCCTCTGGCTGCTGCAGCACACACATACACTGACACACCGTCACAGGTACGCAGAAACACACACACACACTTAAACATTTATAAACATTTGACAGTCAATAATGACGGATGCAGAGGTCCGCCAACTCAGATTCTGGATGTACTGACATGCAGTCAGACAGACGGCATCCACACACACACACACACACACACACACACCGTGTGAAGGAGAGTGGGAGTGAAGGAGTAGTGTTCGCAGTGTGAAAGATAGTGGGAGAGATATTGTGGAGGGATATTTTTGTGCAGCGGCCAAAGTCCAATACATTTTTGAGTTAAACTCTAGGAATTTCGATTGTTCTGATGTATTGATATTTCAGCTCCACACATGCCAATCACCTACAGCCGTTTTGTATTTAATGTATTTTTTGAGCCCCACTTCGGAACCTTTTCAGTTTTATTCAGGATTAGCTGCAAAGTGAAGAAGATGGAGGAGACGGCAAAGATGTCGGCAAGGGGAAGCAAACTCAAGACTCTCTGCATTTGCATGGTTTGTAGTGCATTGTCTTAAGGCCAGATTACACTTCTGCAACCGTACACATCAAATGTTGCTTAGGTCTGGCCGCGACACAGTTTTGCTGTTATGCTTCTGCACCCTCGGTGCAAGTGGGAGTCTATTCGAGAACTCACTAGAACTCCGGCGGAAAGTCACAAGAACTTTGGTGGCTCTGGCGGAAGTGTTTATATTCCATTTATATATTTATATTTATTATGTTGTACTGTAGTTGCGGCTCGCCCTGGTACCGAAATGACAACACAGACAGCCGGAAAGGCATGGCAAGGACCAATCACGGCTGCTTTTTCTCTATGCACTTTGGCGCAGGTTCACAACCGTCTAACGCATAGTCAGGGTTTTTTTGAGGTGCGCGGAAACGGTTGCAGAACATCTGCGCGGGGGGCGTGGCCGCGCACAGAGACACATATGATGGTTGCAGAGGCGATGCATGAATCGGCCTTTAGTAGACTGACAAAATCCCCTGTCCGGCTTTTCTGCAATGTCTCCCCCCAACTCTTCATCCCAGTTTCCGATTTGATCCTGTCACTATCTCTCTCAAAAAAGAATGAAAACCGGTGCTTGCACCCAAAAAATAACTTAAAAAACAAAACAAAAAGCCACAACAAATATATACACGACGATGACTTGTCCCAAAATTAAATACTAATTTGTTTTTAAAATGGATATTTTTTTTCTATGCTTTTGGAAAAGTGAGAAGCTTCTGCAGCGTTTGTTAAACACTTTGCTACTCTTTGTAGATTTTCACAAATGTGAAAACTTCTGCCTCTACACTGCCCTCCACAAGTATCTGGTGGTAATAGGGGGTATTGCTCGCCTTTCATCTGCAGCTTCGGAAAGTTAAGCATCCTCGCTATGGACGAATAACGCATGAAGTCATCATTGTTGTTGGTGAGGTGTAAGGCTGAATTCATTCTTCATCCTCCATGAGTCCACACACAGCCGCTTAGAGCTGACTGCAGCAGTTTTTTAGTAGTGAGCTTCTCTTCCACTACTCTTTTCTGCATGTGTATTTACATTCATCACATTCAAACAGTATTGTATATTCTGCCCTCTGAAAGTCAAATGTCCAGACTACATGTCACATTTTTTGAGCGCAAGCGCCGTTTTTCATTCTTTATTGAGAGAGATAGTTACAGGACTAAATCAGAAACTGGGATGAAGAGTCAGGGGGAGACATTGCAGAAAAGCGACCATAGGTAGGCACTGCTCGACCTATAGTCTGGGGGATGCTTTCTCTTACCACTCTGCCACCGCGCGCCCCCCGTCCAGATCACATGTTTGTTTCAAAAAGGGATGTTGATTTATTAATTAATCATTAACTTTGTCGTGTGCCGGTGGAAGAAGGACGCCGCAAAGTTCCAGAAGTACATGATCCACGGGCTGCCCAAATGCTGTAACTTAACCCTTGTCTCCCCTCATCTCTCCCACCTGACCCAGGGAGGACGTGGGCCCAAAGTCTTAATCCAGGTGAGCCAGACCTGGTTAAGCAAAGTTACCTTTCATGTTATACAGAGATGATATCCATCAGAGATTCTTCATGTTATCTTGAAGTGTTGCTGGCCAAACTCTAGGTTAATGGACTCCATGGACTCTAGATTAGATTAATAGAATTCACCTGCCGTAAATGCACATTATTATTTATCTGTTGATATTCAATTAAAGGGTTCCTTAGTTAAGCCTTCCTTTTCTTGTCTCTCCCTGGGTCCTTCAAATGATCATAGTTGGGACTTTGGACTTTCTTGTCTCTGCAGGTAATATGGTACCATGCGTAACAACGACCAAAAACATTCTCAACAAGCTACTTAACAAATGAAAGTGACCTGCATCACATTAGCTCAGTCTATTAAGAAAGTGCACTACAAAGCTCACTGTCGTTCACGGATGGCACAAAGACAGCTGGCATCTCTCTTTCTCTCTCTCTCTCTCTCTCTCTGTCCAGTTGTCCATCACTCCATCACTCTTCTGTCCATCAATCTTATCAACACCCTTATGTTGATCTGTCTCTCTCATCTCTTTCTACGTCTCTCTCTTTCATCTCTTTCTACCTGTCCATCTCTCCTCTATCCACCTCTCGTAACTGTTTCTCCTCAATTCTCTCTCCATCTCTCTCCCTCTCTCAGCTCATCCCACTTCTGTTCACCTCTCTCTTTCTCTCTCCCTCTCTCTCTCTCTCTCTCCCCCTCTCCCTTTCGCTCCCCCTCCACTTCCCTTTGTCCAGGCATTAATATGTATGTGTTGGGCTGTGGAACGGGCTCTGAAAGCTGGTGGCAGGCATGTGCAACGTGCACGTCTCTGTGTGTGTTTGTGCGTGCGCACGTGTGTGTGGCTCTCTCCATGCGTGTGTATTAAGGAATCAAACTGAGGACAAAGGCAGTGGTGATAATGAGGCCACAGGGACACACTCAGCCTGGACCTGTGTTTATGTGTGTGTGCGTGTGAGCGTGTGCGCGTGTGTGTGTCTGAGTGTGCGTGTGTCCCAAGGGTTTGCCATGGTCTATTCTTTCTCTCAAGAGTTCACAACTTCAATACCGTGGGTTGTTCGGCCCTGCTATTGCTTACTTCCACCATTGTGCGCACACACACACACACACACACACACACACACACATTCACTCATTATATTGTAAACATTTATTCCCATTAGGCCTGCAGATAGCAAATATTTCAGTAAGCCAAGGATTCCACCAAATATCCCATCAATTAATCAAGTAATCAGATAAAACATGTTTTTACTAAGATAACAAGCTAATATGTACTGGTATATGGACCATTCTACTGAATGTGTCCAAACCTTTGTCCCACACTAAAAAACTATAAAACTAAACAAATAATTCAGACTTTACATATTTACTGATATTCTATTATAGAATATAGATAGCAATTAGTTTGATATATACAAAATCACCATGCCTAGTGTTAGATACTAGTATTAGTATTATAATTATTATATATATTTATTGTATGATTAACTATCACATATACATTCTTCACGTTCGAGTCCGCTTCCAAAACGCATCTCGACCAACGCGATGCGTCCTTGGGAGATGCTAGAAGGAGCGGCCTCCCCCACTACTGGTCTACTGGATTCTCTACGCGTGCACGACCGTGCCCAGCAGGGGGGCATGCACACATGTGTGCTTATCAACGCGGACTGCTTCGCTGTGTGTGTTGATGTGTGTGTGTGTGTGTGCGTGCACGCTCCCGCGTGTCATAAGGCGGAAAAGCAGCGGCGCACTCCACCTGAAATGGCAGCAGGCTTCCTCGTCTGACGTCACAATCTCGTTCCCCATTCCTGTCGTTTGTTTGTAACAGGAAACGTACAGGAAACTGTCTGTGTTGGTCTGAGTGAATTCCTGATCTTAACTCACTGGCACCTAGACAGGGTACTTTCTATTAGGAAGTGGTTGTCTCAAATCCTCAGCCTTTAAATTTCAACCTATGCTTAACAACATCAAAAAGATTTGGATGATTTGTGAGATTATTTTTGAATTTGAAAAAGATAATTCAAAAAACGTTGTCCCACACGTTCACGTCACAACCGAAACACAGATAGTTACAGCCCACACCTCAGCCTCGTTTTTAGCTACACGCCTGCATTTTTAATCACGCAAAGACTCAGCAGCCCTCTCCCTCATGGCTGTATGGTGAGTAGTTACCTCTCTTCATTTTGTAGTAAATGTGTTTTGTTCAATGATTAATGCAACATATTTTTTCTCTGTGTACACCCATCCAAATGTACATATGCTAGCCATGTGCTTAATAGCAGTTTTCAGCTATTAGCTAAACTTAGCTAAAATTGTCAGAACCGAAGTGGTCCCAACCATTGCAGTGCGTCGTAGCATTCAGTGCTACTGAACATGTTTTGTGATTAGCTTACTTAAGCTGTGAACCACGTGTTTCTGTGAAACATTGGCAAATCTTTGGAAGACTTTGCCTATTTGAGATCTGTCCATCCCCATGTAAATTGGGTTTCAATAAACCTCTGTTGAAGCCCGTTCAGCCAGCGTGCTCCATCTTGAACTCACTCAGGGTTTTTTACTACATAACTGTTGTGTGCTACAGGTATTGTGTAAGGACTGCAGTTTTTTTGATGTAGCACCTGTCCCAATGGTACGACCTGTGCCAGCAGGCATCCATTTGGAGTATTGCTTCATCATGGGCGGCCGGGCTGTGCCCTCGAGGGTGTGCCCTCGAAGTATGGTTGCCTCGCAGCTTTAATATCGCCGAGCATGTTCATTTATGGGTGAATGTTACTGTTCCCCATCCATTGGACGTCTGGAGTCCGATTTACATCGTGTAAGGTGGATCAGGATTCTTTGTGATATTGTTGTCATTCAGAGCTTTCAGCACCGCCCCGTGGCGGTCAGGAGTGATGACAAATGTGAAAGTTGTGAATGTAACTATGATTATATGAATACCCAATGACCGCCAGGGATTCTCTCACTCAGAATCCTCGCTTTTTTCGTGAGAAGATTCTGCAAGAACTGAGCGATGGGTAAGTTCCGGTGATATATACATTCCGGGTCACCCACAGGTCACAGGTTACATTGTTGGTATAAACACTTGAAATGCGCATGCGCAGAGGGGATATCCAGTGATTTCAGCACCGGCCACTGGCGGTCATTCAAGATTCATAGAATCGTAGTTACATTCGTAACAATTAAATTTTATGTTTTATGTTACAAGTTAGCGGGAGCAGCCAGAGAAACGGCGCACATTGTCCGCGGACCGCCCATCTCCATCATCGGCGTCAACATCGTCCGCGGAGCCTCCATCGCCGCCAGCTGCTCCTCATCAGGAATCGACAGTCCGCCTCCTTATAAGGCCACGCCCGACCCCGGAGAGGCACAGCCCCATAATCTCAGAACAGGTTAGTGTGCCTGACTGAGCGCGTCACGCCTCAGCTCCTACCCCTTTGACGAGAACTCTCTGGATATCTGTTCATCGCCTGGCGATCTGTGCTCATCTGGTCCCGTTCTTTCCCTGTGTGCAGCGCGGCCCTCCGGAGCCTCCACTTGTCCCCGGTCCGACCCCGATGGACGCTGAGCCCGAGATGATTAGCCACTCTGATGACGTCGTCATGGACGAGTGCTGACTAGAACTGTGTTGTTGTATAATATGACCTCTGTATAATATGACCTTCCTTAACCAGAGGAAAATACTTTCTAATTTAAATAAAAGGGTTTTTAACCCTCTGTGTGTTTTCTCTCTGGGCATTTATTTCTATTTAAATATTGACCCGTGACACAAACCAACAGTCTCTGTTTGAAGGACTGAGATGAAGGGAGAGTGAGAAGTGGGTGGTATTTGGTAAATGATGTAATATGGCCAAACAGAGCATTTATGTAAACAGTGTTGGTTGGCATATACCATTGAAGCGGTACAGTGAGCAATACAAGGAGTATTGTGGCGGCCCGAAGGGAAAGGTGCTGAAACAACTGACTCTCGCTGACTCTCGCAACTACTGAGCGCATTGCTGCATATATTGCCCTGAATGATCAGTCTCTCAGTGTAGTCAACAACAGCGGCTTTAGG
>OMKY01212293.1:0-12032 GCA_900302395.1 Bregmaceros cantori | reverse complement strand
ACAATTTTTTAATGATTACTAGAATCAACCTCTCCAAAATATGTACTTTATTTTGTAGCCCTATTCCGTATGAGTCATGTGAGTAGATAAAATATATGGTGGATTGCCCTAATGTGAGACATTTTTAGTTGAACTTAATGTTAGACAGATTACCATACTTTGCTTTTACCTTAGTTTCACTGGCATTCAGTAATTTAGGGAGGAGCCAGAGACACTGGAACTTAGGTGTCCCACATTAGGCAGTGGCCCACATTAGGGGAATCCACCCTTTTATTTTCTTCTCACTGTTCAAGAAGATGACATGCTTTATTTATTAAGATATTAAAAGATAACAACTACAAAAAGCTTCTCAGACACTGCATCCTTACCATACAGTACATGGACAACTTACATGAGGAATGCTGAGTCGACCCAATATGAGATTTATGTATTTGCTAATGCCGGACGACGAATGTCCGATGACTGCCTGCACTCTGTCTTTACAGCTTCCAACGTCGGACACAGCCTCAATGGCCGCCCGGATCAGGCTGTCGCTCCCGCAGCCGTTGTAGATCTTGTAGCCCAGTGTGACACCGCCGAGGAGCGTTGGGTCCGTGTTGATCTCCTCGACCGTGAAAATGATGGCACGTGCGAAAAGCAGCTCC
This sequence comes from Bregmaceros cantori, assembly GCA_900302395.1. Classification (NCBI taxonomy): domain Eukaryota; kingdom Metazoa; phylum Chordata; class Actinopteri; order Gadiformes; family Bregmacerotidae; genus Bregmaceros; species Bregmaceros cantori. Next base: position 11,388 of record OMKY01212293.1, on the reverse strand, counting down.
CTGGAATTGAGCCTGTTGATGAAATTGGGAATTGTATACATTTTAGCATTTCGCTTTTTATTTCTGTATTGTTAGTAAGCTAGAGACTTGCTATGAAACATTTCATTCAGTTTTTCATTAACAACCTTTTAAATTGGCTTCAGTTTACTTAAATGTATACAACTTAGAGGTATACAAATTCCCCCTGCCAAAAGTCAATGGCTTTTCTCCATTGAATGAGTTTTCATATTGACCTTTTAAATTGGCTTTACTTTACTTAAATGTATAGAACTTAGAGGTATACAAACTCCTCCTGCCAAAAGCAAAAAAAAAGTATTTTCTGTGTTAAAGCAGTTCTCACATTGGCAACCATACATTTGCTTTGGTTTTATTAAATCGAAACAAGTTAGATGGCTACAAATTTTAAGGTATTTTTTTCAATTAAGACCTTTTCTCAATTTCCTCTTTCTTCTTCTCTCTCATCCTCCGTTAAATTACTTCTGTTAACAACTCTACTGCCCACAATGGATGGCTTAGAACAGGTCTAGCTAAACTGGTAGTGTATTTCTCAAACTAAAATCTAAAACCAAAATGACTTCTGTAAAGCGCCTCGAGGCAACCTCGCTTGCGATTTCGGCACTATACAAAAATCTGTTGAGTTGGGGTCCGTGTTGGCCGAGTGGTTATGGACACCGCACCTAACGCGACCCCATTCATGTTAGTGGAGCTATGTCTACCGCAGTGTCGCTAGTTCGACTACGCTCGTCGACTTGTCTGCAATGTCTACCCCCGATCTCTTCAACCCAGTTTCCGACTAATCCTATCCAATAAAGATGGAAAAACGGCGCTGACGCCGAAAAAAAAAAACTTAAAATAACAAAATTTTGTTGAATTGAGAATTTAACTCTTCCTGTGCCAGTTTTAAAACCGAAACATTTTCAGAGATATTTGAAGACGCATCAAATATTCCCCACAAGTGATATCCAAACAAACAACTTATCTGGAAAATTGCATGCTTACATACAGTATTTACCTGTCTGCTGCATTACTACCAATCCTACTGACTGTGTGAACATAATTTACTAGTCTAGTGTATTACTACGATTCCTACTGACTGTGAGCTGAGACTGCTGAATGAACGTAATTTACTAGTCTACTGTATTACTACGATTCCTACTGACTGTAAGCTGAGACTGCTGAATGAACATAATTTACTAGTCTACTGTATTACTACCAATCCTACTGATTGAGCTGAGACTGCTGAACATAATTTACCATTTGGGATCAATAAAGTATTCTGATTCTGATTATAAAGTAAAGAACAGGATCTAAAATACAAATTCTAAAATGTGTATTTGAACAACTTTGAATATGTCTTTTGCAGTCAGAGCATCTTTTCTGTAGGTCGTCTGCAAATCCGCAGCGCTGAAAGAATAACATTGAATAACATTATCATAGTATATTTTCACATGATTTCAAAATGCGCCCCCCCCCCTGTCAACCAAAAAAGTGATTGACCGGGGGTTGGGGTTTTTGGGTTGGGTTTTGATCTCCCACAAACTATCTGTAATGTTCTCAATCTGCATTCCTAAATCTATCACATCATTATTGTTCAATTGCATTCCACAGCAGGCACCCAGATATAAAAGTGGAATAATTTTGGTGGGCCTCAAGGCTGTTAAAACGTTGGTCGCTCTAAGGTGGAAACACCCTGACAAACACAACATCAGAACATTGGATGTTATGTTATCTGGACATGATTTGTCTAGAGCAGTCAACGGCCAGGGTTATGGATCTGGGGGAGCAAAACATTTCTTGTTGGGTTTCAGTTTCTGAAAAAAACATATTTACACTGAATGTCCGGAGAGGGGGTTGTTTAGTGTGTTTTTTTGTTGTATTGTCGTTGTTTGGTTTATTGGTGTCTTGATTGTGTTTTCCATTGTCTTTTTTTTTCTTTTAGAAAAAAAAAATCATAAAAAATAAATAATCTTTTCAAAATGTGTTGTGTGCAAAATTCAAACCCAGCCCCCAAACACACTTTCCTTACCTACGACAAAATGGCACTGGATACGCTAAATATGTGAGATCCTCCTTAATCTGAGATGAATTCAAAGAGAATATTCCACCTATGATAATATCGCCAGCTTTCGAGAACTCGAGATAGCCTGTCTCCCCTACCAGTCTGCATGTCTGCTCTTCTGACCGGTTGGGGAAAAGTAGTATTGTGGCTATGATAACAATAATAATAATAATAATGTTTCGACCCATCACACCTCTCTCTCTCTCTCTCTCTCGCCTTTCTTTCTCTTTCTGAAGCTGCACCAAACACCATTGGCCTATTATATAGCTCAGGAATATAACCCCAAGTGGTTGCTGTTACCGTAGTAATGGCCTTACCCATGATGTACATACGCACGTCTGTATCCGTGCTTAATTTGGTCTGGAGCAGAGCAAGCGAATAATTGATGAATTGTATATATTTAGATTTTATTTTTAACTCACCCAGTGCCAGCCCTTTATAAAGTATTACTACTAATCCTACTGACCGAGCTGAGACTGCTGAATGAACACACTTTACTAGTCTGCTGTATTACTACCGATACTACTGACTGTGAGCTGAGACTGCTGAATGAACAAACTTTACTAGTCGGCTGTATTACCACCGATACTACTGACTGTCAGCTGGGACTGCTTAATGAACAAACTTTACTAGTCTGCTGTATTAGCACCGATACTACTCACTGTCAGCTGGGACTGCTGAATGAACACAATTTCCTAGTCTGCTGTTTTACTACCAATCCTACTGACTGTGAGCTGCGATTGCTAATCGGTATTTTTTTTATTTCTAGCTTACCCAGTGCCAGCTCTTTTCAAATTCACTAGTGCCGGGGTTTTGTCATCTTGTGTTTTTTTTTTCAAGACCAATAGAAAACATCAACTCTTGTATCCGTGTCAACAACATGGCAAAGGAAACTTCAGACTTTACTTTATTCATCAGAAAAATACTCTTATTTCTACCTGTTTCCATTCTTTAGTTATAGCCTCCAGAACATGAATGGGTATCACTGGAAACTTGCATCCCATGTGCAAATGAGGTTGCAGGTTAATACAAACAAATACCTGGGGTGCACACTAAACACAGCACCATCTCAATTTTGTTATTTTGTTGGTTAACTTTTCGAGCGACGCTTTGCGCTGCGTTTCCGGAGGCTCCGTCTCCGATAGGAAGCTACAAAGTAGACCCAAGCTAGACGGGCACACAAATCGTGCACACAACAGGCATGTACAAAGATTGCTTTTTAACACTAAACCTGTTGCTGTTGAGGAATACACAACCACTAAGTTAAGAGACCATATGATTGATTAGCTATAAGATGATCAACAGCAAACCATGGATACCTATCCTCTCATCCATAAAATGCAAGCAGACCGAATCAATGGAGGTCTGCTGTTTAACCGAGAAGCTACAGCTAATAGTTACAGTACTTTGTAGCTTCCCCCCCCCCCCCTACTGTTGGCCTCCGGAAACACAGCACAAAGCGCCGCTCGCGACACCCAGTGCCATTTTCTCATTTTATTGACTGCGTTAGTGTGAAGGGGGGGAGAAAGTGGGGACAAGTGGACGTGGACCATGAGTGGAAGCGATCTGATGGCGCTGCCTGTGCTATGCTCACGTGACTATGACTTAGCCCCCACAATTTTGTTAAGGGCATGCATTTTGGGTCTGGAGTCCATCGAACCAAAAACATGATGCTCGGCTTAATTTCTGCCGACCATTCAGATGCATGACATGACTGAATGCATGACCATTCAGTAGGCGTGACAAGTGACAGACTAGGAAGTCTGTCACTTGTCACGCCTACTATGCTGTGATAACCACACCCCCTTTGGCTCCCATCGACTCAAGACCAAAACGCACGTTCGAGCGATACGCAGACAATTTGTTTGGTTTGGCTTGACAGGCTAGTTCATTTGAGGACAACATGTGGGACATGTTGTATAAATCAGGCAGAGATAGGAACAGACTTGACAGTTTGCCCTGTTCTTTCTTCTGCAACCAAGTCCTTCATCTGAGATGCATCTAGCATGCCTTGCTAGATAGAAGGTGAAATTGAAAGCACGGTACGAAACAATGACCAGAGTGTCACAGTAAAAAGGGGAAGTTAATTTATTAAACAGAAAACAATTTCTTTGACAGACACATATGTTCACATTATGGGACTGTGGCACAGAACATTCTGGAACAGTGTTGTCTAATGTCAAGCAGTGCTTTATCAGAATTAACTCTGCCATGTGAATTGCTCTTTATGTGGGTACATGTATACGTACCCACATAAATGTTTATGGGCATACATATAGTTATACGTATATGAGTATCTAATAAATATAGCCATTTTTTAATAGATTATTTATTAGTGTATATACACTAATAAATAATCTATTGTACATGTCAACTAGAGTTGTTGACATGTACAATAACAATAAAGATTTCATCCATTGAACACCAATTGGCACCAAATGCCTGCCCCCACCCATAGAGCCTGGTTTATACCCCCCCATTCTTAACCAGAAGTCAGAGGACCCCTAGGACAGGGCTATCCAACTGGCGGCCCGCGGGCCAAATCCGGCCCGCCAATCAATTTTTTCTGGCCCCAAGAGCAATCCTGACAAAAAAAGATTTTTTGGGGGGTCAAACATGTTTTATCTATCCGAGATGCTGTTATTTAGAAAGTAGTTGTAGGGGTTGAGGCTAACTGAGGGGTGAGCTAACTGAGTTTCTGTTCTTTACCTCAACAGATGCACTATAAATGTCTTGTAGTTTAAGTGAGCGGCTGCTGTTTACCACTATTTGTGTGTTGTTGTTTCAGATGTTGCTTCTTAACAGCACTATTGTTGCATTGTTACTTCCCTTTTAATGGGAAGTATGCTACTTTGAATAAACGTTATGAAAATGTGGTTGTTTCGCGGGGCGCTGCGGTGGGGGTGGGGATTGGTGCAGTTTGGCATCTGCTCTGGCCCCCGGCCCATTGGGCTTCCGACAATGCGGCCCTTTGAGCAAAGCAGTTGAATAGCCCTGCCCTAAGGATCCGTGGGGGCACACCAGGGGGTCCGCGGAGGAATTAAACCGGGGGTATGCAAAAGGTCTGAATCTTACAAGAAATGAAACGACACTGGCAGAGTTTCATTGTTAAGTAGCACCAAGAGAAACACATTTTTCCAGCAGTGTAAATGCATTACTGTGCATTTTTTCTCCTTAGTATTCCAAATATTACTGCCATATTATCGATCTCTAGATACGAAAATTTCTAGTTAGGTGCAAGTGGGTCCAATGGATTAAACGTCAACTTCTCAAAAGTTCCAACCAAAAATCTTCACCAAGTTGTCTTTATTATTTTTCTACAAATTATACATTCATTATACAAGTGAAATTATACATGTCACTTCAGATTATATCTTTTTATTTTTATTGTACTATATATATATATATATATATATATATATATATATATATATATATATACACTGCTACTACTATATATCTTTCCTATTATGCTGTTGTTATTATATGTTATTATATATGTGTTATTATATTATATTTTTAACTTTGTTATATTTACTGTACCAGGGTGTGAACCAAATGTCCGAAGTCAATTTCGAGTTGTGTTTTATCCATGACCTGGCAATAAAAGCCATTCTGATTCTTGAAGTTATTTTTTCCGGCATAAGCACCGTTTTTCCATTTATATTGATAGGATTGGTCGGAAGCAGTGAAGAGATCGGGGGTAGACATCGTAGGCACTTGCTCACAATCACTCTACGGACATTTAATCACTCCAATGTTGTGTTTAATACTCCGAATCCCCTCCCACCGTTTTCAAATAAACGATGATCATACAAACACATTTCGGAGTGGTATAACAATTTTGATTACAATTCCACACTTCACCATCAGCTGAGCATTCCGCACAATCGCTACAAATTGCATTTGCAAGGCAGCATTGATAGTGTGCAGTTTGCCGTGTAACGCGCGTTGCACACACACGGCCGAGCACAGAACAGTCTGATCGGCTAGATTGCATAAATAATTCCGTTTCCACACTAGATGCTTCCAACATAATGGCCTAGCAACGCCGGCGTGGCGAGCAAACTTCAATGCAAGGCTCTCTATGAGACGCCACGCTCGGCCACACCGACGACAACGGTGACGTTGGATGTTCCACAGCAGTGTCCAGACCACTCTGAGGACCAGCAAGCCGAGGACAACTTTGTGGAGGTCAATGACGCTGCAGCTCGCAAAGACGAAAAGAGCAGGAGACAGAGGGGTTCCCTGTGGCACACTACATGACAACATCCACTGATACTTGGCAGACAACTTCTTTCGACGGCGATGAGAGACATTGCAGTGCGAATCAGCGACGAGTCGTTGGGTTAGCAACACTCCCAGGGACATCGGAAAGGAAAGCAGTAGTATGTCCCACTTCCCACAAAGGGCACCACTCCTCCAAATTGAGTCCGTTGCATGAGCCATGACTGTTGATAGTTCTGTGATGGAACAAGAGATCGTTCATAATTATTATAGACCATGTATTGTAAACATTCTTATTTTAGACTTTACTAAAAAAATAAAATGCTGCATCTTCATTGTCGATTTGTTATACAATCTTAGAGAACAGCATAATAAGTGCTGGCTCATTAAGACACCCACACCCAGCACACCTGTGGTGCCTGTGACTTAGTTCACAGCCAAGGGAAGCGTCGCACATGCATGCATTTCGAAGTATCTGCATTCTGAAATGTGTGACGTGAATCCAAAAAAGTGATCCGCTTATTTTGTTAGGGTCACTCCAAAACCCCTAATCCCTAACTGTAACCTCCTACATACCCCTAACCTTAACCTATAACTAACAAAATAAGCGGATCATTTTGGGATTCAAACTTTACATCATGGCAAATAATACGCCAAAATGATACACCAGATGATCGGATTTGAGTTATTTCAGAAGGGTGCGTGCCCCCCGTCGCAAGTTCCCCTCGCTGAGCTTTCTACGACATCTTCCCCCGATCTCTCTCGTCCGACTTTCACACTAACCAAATCAATAAATTGGCGTTTGCGGCAAATAAACAACAACACATAATTGTGTGCTGCAGTAGCTCAGTCTGTCAAGACAGTGCACTACAATGCACATGTAAGCGGAGAGTTGTGACCTTTGCCGACTGTCTCGTCCCTTGTTCTTCACCCCTTCCCTAACCTGAAAGTTGGTCTGAATGCTCCAAAAATACATTAAAAAAAATTGAATATTGTTAAATTTTGTTAAATACAAGATTAATATATTGTTGCTATGTCTGAATATTTAGTTAGTTAGATAAGTTGGCTATAAGCATGGGCTGTGCCCGAAATTGTTCCGTAGCCCCCACTGCCTACTCCTTATGTCTATCCTATACTCACTTATAGTGCACTCAACAGCAACGGCTGAGATTTCGGACACTAGAGTAAGCGCCAGCAAAATTATAATAATATATAATTTTATTCAAACAAGAGTGTCGTGTCAAATGTAGATGAAGTGAATAGAGCTTGAAAAAAAAAGCTGCATCAAAAATTGCGTTTGGAAATGTGTCTATCAAAATAGAGGATACATTGTTCTTGATTCAAACTTTTAAAGTGTTATGACAAAAAAACGTTCACAGTCTAGCACTGCAATTTAGTCCTGGACAAAGATTAAAACCTTTGTGAATTGTTCTCTTGAGAATCACGTAACACATTTTTATTATTGTAAAAATTGTAAAGCATAACAAGTCTCCTGTTAAAAAGTACTACGTTAACTACTTAATAAAGATATTAACCTGTCCCCCCACGTGCCTCAATAAGAAATTAAAGGTAATGTAGTATTAAGTTAATTAAACAATCCTCGTTGGTGGCTCTTATCCCCTCCTTGGCTTTTCTGAAATGTCTCGCCCCGACTCTTCACCCCAGTTTCCGATTCAATCCTATCAATATCTCTCTCAATAAAGAATGAACGGCGTTGGCACCCAAAAACTTTGTTGGGAAAAACAAAAACCTTGTTGGGAGCCGTAATTTGCAGCCATTCATTCTACTCACCCGAATGAGGTGATAAGGCTCACCTGCAGACTGCGCCTGTTGAAGTCTAGGCAAGGAAACGGTGCGATGACGGCGAGAGTCACAGACGTCGTCATCCCACAGCACCCAAGCTGTTTGATCCGGCCGGCTGTGTGGTGTATATAGCATCCTGCCAGCATCCCCTAGGGGTAGACTCTGTGACTGATCAATAGGATCTCAGCGCACGGGTGACTGCACCACAGCCCCCGGAGCTGGGAATACTGCCCACAGTTTCCTTTCATTTCAGCTTTTATTTTGAAACATGACAATAATCATAGTAATAATAATACATTTTCTCTATAACGCACCTTTCATTGTTAAAAACAATCTCAAAATAAAACATAGCACATATTAAAAAAGACATTTCGTGAAAAGAAGCAGTGAAAGAAAGTGGAGAAAACTGTTAAACTAAAGCTTTTTTAAGAAGTTTTAAAGGTTTAAGTCGTTTACAGGCAGAATATATTGGACCATATGAACTAACCACAGTACAAAAATTGAAAACTAAAGTGGTACGGACATGTCACGAGATTCCAAGGACTCGCAAAAACAATCCTTCAAGGCACATTGCCAAGTGGAAGGAGGAGAGGAAGACAGAGTGGACAAGTTGCAGCTTGAGTGACACCGCGCGAGTGACTGAGGACAGAGAGAAGCTGGTTGCAAAGTCTTCAGTGGTGCCCCAACAGTCAGCCAGTCTAAGGGAGTGATGATGATGATGATGATAAACCACAGACTAGCATAAAAACACAAACTTCAATGGATGACACTGGAAGACACTTTATTGCACTTGAAGATCCATCAACGCTTTATTGCACTAATTATTATGAGAGAAAGTGTTACTTTTACTTATCTTCTAAAATCACTGATCACAACAACAGGCCTTTTTGAAAACACAAAATATGCATGTGTCCGAAATCGCTCCCTGTTCCCTACTCCCTATATAGCGCACTCACTTATAGTGCACTCAACAGCAACAGCCGAGATTTCAGACACTAGATTCGGTGCCGTCAAAATCATTATAATATATATAAATAAAAAAAATATATAATTACACAATTATATATATATATATAAATACAGAACGTACTCACTATTTGCCGTGGTTGTGTGCCCCATATAGTGCACTATATAGGATACATGGAGTATTCAGACACTTCTACAAAATGGCGTGCGCCCCATATAGTGTTATGCTATGTTATGTTTTTATTTATTTCATTTCATATGGACATTACATGATACATTGGACCGAACGTTCACAAAGCCGAACGCCGCCGAACAGCGTTACCCGCCGCCGAACAGCGTTACCCGCCGCCGCACAGCAGTACGTCGCCGGCCTTGGTCTACCCCTTCCTTCCTTCTTGTCGTTTAACGGCGATCGACACTTGACTTAAGCAGGTCATTCATGCCGGTTTTACAAAAATTACAGAGCAAGCTGCTTTCACAGTCTAACACACTCTCTCTCCCTGGCTCTGGGCTAGCTTAGGGGTTAGCGTTAGAAACTTCGGTCTATAGAACCTTCGGTCTAAAGCGCCTTCGGTCTACAGACATGATCCCCTGCAGGGGTGCTTATAGCCTGTCCACAGGAGGCTAAACCAATTACAATCCAGGAGTGACAGCCTATGTTTTACAGGATGTTATTTTTTTTACACACCGTGTCAAAAGTTTACAAAATAAACCACTACTTGTTGTTGTTAGCTGATTTACTCATAATATATTTCTTTGTATTCCTCTCTGGCTTCAACAATATTACGTAACATTTCGGAATAAATATGCAGAAGAACAACCCGTAGCTGGAGGCCAGTATGGCGAAGATCTCCACGGCCACGGTGAACTTTCCAGGAGAGCTGACGTATGCAGGTATGAAGGTGATCCACACAGCACAGAATATCAGCATGCTGAACGTGATGAACTTGGCCTCATTGAAGCTGTCAGGCAGCTTCCTGGCCAGGAAGGCCAGAATGAAACACAGCAAAGCTAGCAATCCTATATAGCCCAACACAGCCCAGAACCCAACAGGAGATCCTAAGGCACATTCTAGAATGATCCTGTCCACAAAGAGGTCCATGTTTCTGAAGGGAAACGGGGGGTTAATAGTCAGCCACAGTATACAGATGACAACCTGAACCAGAGTGAAGGCCACCACGCTGAGTCTCTGCTGAATCGGACCAAACCATTTCATAACGCTGCTACCTGGCAGGGTTGCTCTGAAGGCCATAAGCACTACTATAGTCTTACCCAGAACACAAGATATGCAGAGGACAAAGGTGATGCCGAACGCTGTGTGGCGAAGCATACAGGACCAGTCCGAGGGTGGACCCATGAAGGTCAGAGAACACAGGAAGCAGAGAGTCAGGGAGAACAGCAGTAGGAAGCTCAGCTCAGAGTTGTTGGCTCGGACCAGCGGCGTGTCCTTGTGCAGCCAAAACAGGATGGCCACCAGCACTGTCAGAAGAACGCCAAACAGAGAGAAAATGACCAGCACGATGCCCATCACCTCCGTGAACATGAGGAACTCGATGGTCTTAGGCACGCAAGCGTCCCTTTCGGCGTTTGACCAGAAATCCCTGGCACATTTTATGCACACTGGAGAATCTGCAGGAAAAGGCGAGAGTTATCGGAGAAAGACCCGCACCACAGACTGAAGCTGTGCGGCCTTCAGGAGCACACAGAACATGACACCAGCCGAGACATGATGCTCGGGTGATGGCTGATGTACACGGCAGGGAGTGCCTCTTCTCGGCGTACCTGTGGAGTTGCTGATCTCACCGTCGGAGCAATAGATGCAGTCGTAGCAGCACACTGGCCTCCCCTTCTGGAGGGCTTTATGGGTTCCAGGAAGGCAACTTTGACTGCACACGGACACTGGCAGCTAATAGAGTGAGAGGAATACAAAGAAAGAGAGAATCTGGTTTAGATGTGGGGTCTGCACACGCCGTTCCGAAATAACCCAAGGGATGCACATCATATGGTGAATTGCAACTTTTCCGAACAGGATCATCAGCCAGTCAGATAGGTTACGTAACTAGTTTACGAACACACGAGGGGAAGCACCAATATGACACCGGAGATGGACTGGACAGCTGTGGGCCTTATCAGACCCCTTTAAAATGACGATCCCTGGCCGCAGCGGCAGGGGATCGGACCAGCACCTATAGATGTGGCCAGACGGAAGAATCCATTTCCCAGCTATAACTTTGTCAATTGTAAATGAACGGCTATTGTAATATCTTGTATCAGTCTTTAGCCCATCGTGACTGACCTTTCATTGAGCATGCTGTAATATCAACGTTGGCAAC
>OMKY01212278.1:0-14910 GCA_900302395.1 Bregmaceros cantori | reverse complement strand
CGAGTCAGAGTCTTAAGGGTACGAGTCCGAGTCGAGTCTCAAGTCTTTTTTTTTCTATTGTTTTTTTTTTCTAACGGCGATCGACACTTGTCTGAGCATGCCTTCGCACGCGTGGATGAAAGGAAGCGGAAAAGAATGGATTTTTTAAAGCTGAAAAAAAGAGGGAAAGACTCGTCAAATACTCGTCTAGAGTCAAGAGTCATTGACCTAGATTCCCGAGTCGAGTCCGAGTCTTTAGGGCGCAAGTCCGAGTCGAGTCTCGAGTCCCATTTTTTGATGACTCGAGTGACTCGCAAGTGTTTTGACTCGAGTCTGCATCTCTGGTGATTAACAACACAAGTTTCAACTCTCTCTCCTTTTGCCCCTAAAAGCGGGGCAAAGATATGCCGCTGGTCGACCAAACCCTCAACGGTCGACTATCGTTTATTCAATTAATTGCAACCTCTCCTAGTGGCTATAAGTAGGTGTCTACAAGTTGAAAGTGGCTGTGTCCGAAATCGCTCCCTATCCCCCATATAGTGCACTATATGGCGCACACGCCATTTTGTAGGGGTGTCCGAATCCTCCATGTACCCTATATAGTGCACTGAAAGTATCCCACAATGCACCGCAAAAAGTAGTGAGCATCACATGTACCCTAGACGGAGCAATATAACCCATAATGCATTGTGAGACACTTTAAAAATGGCATGGCGGGAGTACATTGCGACCGACTGCGGCAAATTGTTATAAATGTAAGTACCTCTGACCTTTGGTGATGATTGCTGAATTTTATAATTATATTTTTTAGAATTATATTTTATAATCATTTTGATGGTGTTAACTCTAGTGTCGTTGCTGTTGAGTGCACTGCAAGTGAGTGCACTATATGGAGGGTAGGGAGTAGGGGATAGGGAGCGATTTCGGACACAGCGATAGTCTGTAAATGTCTACAGTTACAAATGTGTCCTAATCTGATCGCTGCAATCTGATTCCACTTAGTCTGTTAGTACCCAACCCTGATGGTAGGAATAGGGACAGGGAAGAGGGGCAGAGGAGCAGAGTGTTGAGTGAAGGAGAGAGAGAGAGTGAGAGAGAGAGAGGGAGAGCGAGAGAAAGCGAGATGGAATGAGTAGCGATGTGTGTTTCAGTAGGGCAGGTAGGTGGGGCTCTGGGAATCTTAGTGTTTCACGGTTCAGTAATTTGTCCCATGAGAGGGGGGATTGAAGATCAGAGCATCACGTGGACTACAGAGGTAAAAAGAGGAAGGGAGAGACGGAAGAGAGAGAATGCACACTAGACAGATCTAGCCAGGGGGTGTGACCCCTATCTCTTCCAGCCGGCAGCGGAGGATATTAACTGAGCAAAGACATGGGAAACGGAAAAATCCTCGGTGAGGGTTCTCCTCGCGTAATATTTAAAAATATATAGTTTTATAAAATGTGTACCATTTTTTTCCCCCGACAAAAAAAAAGTAAAAGAAAAAACAATCTGATCTTAATAATGTCAAAAGCAAGCAATAGCTTTGCTTTTATAATAGTATTGTTTGCTTTTTTTTACTACTTTATTAAAATCAGATTTTGCAGCTAAAGTGACAGCATGTTAATGATGACTTAACTTGGAATTGACTTGGGACTTGACTTGCCCAAGAAGGACTTGAGGCTTGGGACTTGACTTGACTTGCCCAAGAAGGACTTGAGACTTGGGACTTGAACGTTCGCATCTCTGGTATAGAGGTTCAAAGGTTTGCCATCTTGATAGAGAAAGCCGTCTGGTTATGGACACCGCACCTAACGCCCCATTCATGTTAATGGTGCTGTTTCTACCGCAGGCGTTCGCAGTACCGCAAGTTCTCCTCCCCTCATTGACTTGTCTGCATTCACGTAATGCCTTCAACCCAGTTTCCGACCAATCCTATGAAGAAAAGATAACTTCTAGAATGTGCTCAGTGCTAAGATGACAGGTTGTAGCCCCTGCACCAGATACACGGAGGACGTGAATCTAATGTTACGTAATGTCGTGGCCGCGCCGCGCTGAAGCCCCGGAGCCGTCGAGGGTGCCGTGGCGGCGGGGCAGGACCCCCCTGCCATGCCACCTGTCTGCTCCAGGCGTCTGTCAGCCTCCATTAGTCACGCTCTGACCTGCCCAGGCTCGACAACAGCCAATGGGGTCCGCAGACTCCCTCACGTCTCAGCCAATCAACTCCCAGCGCGATATGTTTAGGTCAATCAGTGATTAGCAGCCGAGCATGCCGTGGCCACTGGGCCGTGGTGGATTGTTCCGGCACGTTGGGAGGTTTTCTGTCGATCTATAGGTTTAACCCAGTGGTGTTCATTAGGTAGGTTGCAGTCTACTGGTAGTAGGGTGGATTGTCCTAATGTGGGCCACTGTCTAATGTGGGACACCTAAGCTCCAGTTTCTCTGGCGCCTCCCTAAACTATGGTAATGTGTCTAACATTAAGTTAAACTGTTCAAAACTACATTTCACTGTAGGGTGGATTTTCCGAATGTGGGTCACTGTCTAATGTGGGACACCTAAGCTCCAGTGTCTCTGGCTCCTCCCTAAACTAAAGAATGTCAGTGAAACTACGGTAAAAGCAAACTATGGTAATGTGTCTAAAATTAAGTTCAACTGTTCAACACTACATTTCACTGTCTTGGTTTAGTAACTGACTGCCCCACATTAGGTAGCTGGAAAAAAGGGCCCACGTTAGAGCAATCCACCCTACTGATTGCTAGTACTGTTGTAACCCTTAACGTCAAAGAAATCAATGCGAAATTATAATCGGATTATGTTGCTCAGAGGGTTTTTGAAAAAGTGAAATCATCAAACTGGATTTCCTTTTTAACATTGATAACAATGATTTTACTGTTTTTTTTTTCAAGTTATATGGGTGAATAAAATGTATCTAAATTGGTATTTGTATTAATCCTAAACCAAAGGGGGACACCGCACCTAACGCGACCCCATTCATGTTAGTGGCGCTGCGTCTACCGCAGCGTTCGAAGTGTCACGAGCTCGACTATGCTCGTCGACTACGCTCGTCAACTACGCTCGTCGACTTGTCTGCAATGTGTACCCCCGATCTTTTCAACCCAGTTTCTTACTAATCCTATCCAATAAAGATGGAAAACGGCGCTGACGTGGAAAAAATTACATTTGATTACGGTTATTTTGGCTGTGCATGTACATAGACTGCTCTCCATTGACTGACGACTGCTGTACAGCACTATACCTACATCAGAACTATACCATATATGTATGTCGTGTCTCGCACCAGTTACCAAGAAAAGTTCCTGTGAACTTGTGTCATTGACAATGATATTAAGCTCGATTCTGATTTTAATGTAAAACTGTGTTAAATCTTTCTCTTCTTCTGTTTTGTAAACCTGGGAATCATTGAATGTATTTTGTAATGTATTTACACAAACATTTTTTTCAAAACGTCAATATTGAAAAGCAATTCCAGTCATTATTTTATTTAAAACATGAGCGGAATCTGACGTCTGTGTGGAAGATCTCGCCCACTTTTTTGGCACTCAAAGAGTTAAAGTTACTAACTAGGGCTGCAATGATTTGTCGTCAACAATTATGAAATTAATCGGCAACTAATCTAATAATCGGTAATCACCAAGTAGTCATTGTTAATGTCAGCAGTTGTGTGCTGGCAATACCCCCTATTGGGCCATGTACATTTGATAGACATTAATAATTTCTGAATATGAATAAAATGAAATTGAGATAATTGATGAATGTGAAGAAAACCACATGTTGGTATATTTGCCATTAATTTGACAATATTTCAAGTTGCTAAGATTAATCTCTTGTAATTGTTTGCTTGCCACGATTATTTTGGGTATTATTCTCAAGAAAAAAATATCCAACCAAACAATCGACTAATCGTTTTAATAATCGCCATCTAATCGACTACTGAAATAATCGTTAGTTGCAGCGCTATTACTGACCCAAACAGTTACCATAATACTATTCAGTTACCTTAATGTGCCGCCGTGACACTAGCATTTTAAAAGATGCTCACTTTAAAGATGCATTGTTGATTTTTTTCTTTGTACATTTAGTGAAGTGAGGCTTACGACTTTTTTCTAATAAGGTATTGGTCAAATATTTTTCACTGGGCAGCTGCTGAAGTATGATGAGACGTGACTAAAAGTTATTAAAGTAATCTATTATGGCCAGGGTTGGGAGGGGTTACTTTTGGATTACTTTTGAGAAATGTTGTATTTCTATCAAATAATTTACTATACACTGCATGCGTTCAGCTCATAAAATAAATATAATTCATCCTGAATTAAATAAATTAAGAACAACCAAAATGGCATTGGATTATTTGCTGGACGATTGTATTAAGGTTATTTTGAGTAATCCAAAAGTAAATTAAGTTTACTTTTGGATTACTTACTTATTTAAAAATTAAAAAATGATTCAATTTATTACATTTAGGGCGGTTTCAGGCTGTAATAAGAGTTGAACACCTCCAGTGCAAATTATTTGATAGAAATACACACATTTCTCAAAAGTAATCCAAAAGTAACCCCTCCCCACCCTGATTATAGCACATTCTAAGAGGAATAGTGAGTAACCAATAGACGAGTTCGGGGGGTACTTCCGGTGTCCGAACGTCACTTCCGGTGTCATTTACTTGCTGTGTATTTGGCTATTTTTCAACATGTCTATTCGGTGGGAGCACAAACCTACAGGGTTATTTAAAAGTTGTGGTGGTAACTTGCGGTGTGCTATTCCACATGCTCTCGTACGGATCTGTGACCCACATGATTTAATAATCAGCGCAACCCGTTCCATTGTCTCATTCCTTTTGGAAGGACTAATAGAAGCAGCCAGCCTATTGGTCCAGAAGAACATGTGACCACTCGGTGAGTAACTTTAGGTCCGATTTTGACTCTATTTCATCAATATTTATGTAAAATGATGAACGATGCAAGGGGGATGATGTGTAACTGGTGACACAGACATCTAGTGGTCGGATTTTGAATTGGTGAGCATTTTGTGTGTTTTTTGTGAGGCACCGCGGTCCACTACGACAAGATTAAATGAAACTCATACAGACACCGGAAGTGTGTTTCATCCCGATGAGACAAAATGCCAGCCCCCTGTATTTCACGGGTAAGCTCGTCTATAGTTGTAAAAAGTAGCTGTAGCAACTAGCAACACTGTGCCTGTATATTTAAAGTTGTATGGGGTTACAATGAAAATGCACGAGCGGAAAGCTGATCCGAATCATTCAAGATTACAGAGGGAATCGTGTTTCCCATCTTCACTGTGCTGGCATTAGCCAGCTAACTGGAACACGGCTAACTGGCACACTCAGGCTAACTGGCACACTCTGGGAGACCTTGAATAATTGACTGCATGTGTCGTCGAACCCAAAACACATTAAGCACGTTCTGGGTGAATGCGCCCCCCCCACCCTCCCTACCCCAACACCACCTCCCTCTCAGTCCTTTGAGCGCAAATTAAAAATGTCAGTCCTCCACGAGGCTCCGAGTAAAAACCACTCAGGAGCAAACCTAAGCAGCTTATTTACTCACCGCTGTGAGCAAATAATAAGCATTTGCGACCATCTTTCATCTTCCAAGACCCGATTTGACTTCAAACGCCCGCCGCTATGGACCAGCATGCAGGCCACTCCGTAACTGCGGTTGTGTGTTTTGTTTGAAATTCTATAGGGCTGCATAGAGCTACCACAATACATTGTGGTGTTCCCCGCAATAATGATATTTCCGTCAATATAGAAACAAACAAACAAACTAGATTAAAAGGTTATCACGAAACATTAGCATAGCACAATCTTTGCTCCTCGTAAATTAAGCCGATTTTTAAAGAGTTGCAATTTAGAAAAGAGTTGAAATTTATAAAGAGTTGAAATTGTCAGCCATTTTTTAGAAAGGTTCATCGGAAACATGCAGCCCGGGGAGCCAGAACCAACGCATCGTCCGTGCAGCACACACCAACGCATCGTCCGTGCAGCACACATCGCTAGATGCTTGCATTGGGTCTGGTAAAACCAGGGTCAGAAAATGTTATCCAGTCACAGCGCAGTGGGTGGGACAAGCGGTGTGGAGGCGTGACAACCAAATTCTGCCCACGTGTCGCGTAAACTCCCCCCAGATGAGCCTGATTTCCCAAACCCAAAGAAAGCGTCTAGCGATGTGCGTTGCAAGGACGATGCGTTGGTTCTGGCTTGCCAGGCTAGGACACATGGCTGAAGAGATCGGGGGTAGACATCACGGAAATAACTGCCGATGAGTGGGGGTGGGGTGTGGCGAGACCACAGCGCTATTACAATGCACTGTGACCTGGAGGGCCGTAATGGTGCAGCGTCTTTAACCACTCCAATACTGCACTGTGATGTATTTTATTTTTATTTTTTAAGTTATTTTTTCCGGCGTCAGTGCCGTTTTTCCATCTTTATTGGATAGGATTAGTCGGAAACTGGGTTGAAGAGATCGGGGGTAGACATTGCAGACAAGTCGACGAGCGTAGTTGAACTCACGACACTGCGGACGCTGCGGTAGACGCAGCGCCACTAACATGAATGGGGTCGCGTTAGGTGCGGTGTCCATAACCACTCGGCCAACTCAGATCCCCAAAAGTTCTCCCTCCGCATTTAACCTATCCTTCAGGTGGATGGCTGCAGTGCAGTGTCTGGGGGACAACAACACATTGTGATCTACACCATGCTTCT
Organism: Bregmaceros cantori; assembly: GCA_900302395.1. Taxonomy (NCBI): domain Eukaryota; kingdom Metazoa; phylum Chordata; class Actinopteri; order Gadiformes; family Bregmacerotidae; genus Bregmaceros; species Bregmaceros cantori. The sequence goes on along the minus strand of OMKY01212278.1, from coordinate 8,206 downwards.
TGGTGGTGGGGGAAACCAGAGTGCCCGAAGGAAACCCACACAGATACAGGGAGAACATGTAAACCCCACACAGAAAGAACCTTAGAAGGCTGGGATTCGAACCCACGCCCTTAACGCCCTTCTTGTAAGGCAGCGGTGCTAACCACTGCACCACCGTACCGCCCTAGACGTAGGAAGAGCTAGCAGTCAAGTAGAGTTCAGGCCAAATCTCCTGAGTACTGTTTGTCTGAGGCCTGGTGTTTAAATAACTACCACTGTCAGCAGACTGACCAGACACTAACCCTGACCCCTGCTGGCTGATAAAAGATAAGACCTTTCCTCAGTGACGGCTTATTAACGCTTTCAACGCCAACCCTTTCAACACCAACCAAATTGCATTGATGTTTGATGCATCATCTCTACATTCTAGGGGGAAAAAAATTAGAATTTCATACATTCTAAAAACATGCTTTTTAAAAGTACAGTAGGGGATTTCTTTAAGTTTAATTTTGAATTTAAAAAGGCACTATTCAATGCAAAGGCACTATTCAATGCAAAATTCAGGCACTATTACACAATTGAGAAAACAACTTTTGCAGGACATTCTAGTTGTTGGTTCAATGAACATTTTTAGAATTATCTGACAATTTTTGCAAGGTTAGCAAAAGCTTTCAAGGAATAAAAGATGTTTAATTCATTGATCCATCATACCCACGTTTCAATCACTATCCTGACTTGAACAGTAAAGAAGTGTGGGCATTGAAATATAACCCATGATGCCCAAAAAACGTAGTTTTTTTTGTCTTTGAAGGGGCAGATTCAATGTTCTGCTGCTGTTATGTTCATTCTCCTCTTTGAAAAGAAAGTTGTTTTTTGTTGCTTTCTTTCCACGAGTTGTTAGTAGCTTCCTCTGAAAATCTACACAGGAACAGGTGGTTTCCACCTGTAGCCATCTACACAGGAGGAGGTGCCACGACCAGTTTCCTTTGAGCCAAAACACGTGTTTCAGAATTAGAATCAGAATCAGCTTTATTTTACAAGACATATACACTCAGTCAGCATGACTTAAAAAGTGACACAAAAAGGGGAGACAGAAATATTTTATTCTTGTCACAAAAATATGTCTACACAAGTCTGCAGCGTCTTGCAACAGCTCACCTTAGATGCATATGACCAGGTTCTATGTCGGAACTAAGGGCTGCAGTGTTAATGTGCTAGAGTGTTGATAGACTGTTGGTAGACACCTCGGGCTATAAACGAGGACCCCTATAGACACGGCCCTCTTTGCCTAAGGCCAGTTGCAGCACTTGCAGGAGTCCCAGTAGATGAGTCCGGGTTGGCACTGACGGAGGTGCGTGTTTCCTTGGTGACAGTGGAAGTACATGGTCCGGTCTGCAGGGTGAGGGTACAGACCATCGGGGCGTCCCTCGCAGAACGAAGCCACCGGGTCTTTGGTGGTCGTGGGAGGCGGAGTGGTCGTAGGCTTCGCACCGAATCCTGTGTTTACAAGTTCAAGTGTTAGAATTTTCACACCAATTACGCCTGTAAAATACACTAAGCAGTTCCTCCCTGCAAACTACAGAAAACAATCATCGTTGGTCTGTTCTGGGGCTACAGATGAAAACTGGTGACACCCGCTATTCCAACATTCCAATAAAAAAAAGAATTACAGGACAAAAAAATGTAAATTTTGGGAATTTATGAGCGGATGGATGGAATTGTCCCAGATACGGTGTGTTAATGCTGTAGGGTAATTTCATGAACTGATTCGATTTTGGAGGCCGTCACTTTCAAGATGGCTGAGTTCAAAATGGACAAATGTTTGTTTGGTCCATACTTTCTGACAGTGGATGGTTTTTTTTTTGCATGTTTTAGCAGTCGGGGTGACTTCATAAGTCGAGTTCTGACTTTTGTCTGAATATCGGAGAATCTTGGCTCTTGACACTGAAAGCTGTAGATTACCCAGAAGGCTCCTCAAGTGGTCGATGAGGGGGAAGGGTCCTGCACCACAGAAGGTTCCGGAGAAGTCGTCGAGGTCCAGAGTCCACACGTGAGCTCCTCCAAGCTCCTTGCTCTTCAAGAAGCCGACCTGCCCGAGGCACATTTGATATTCAACTTTCAATAGGCTCAAATGCGAATATTGAAACGCTGAGATGGACAAATATGACCCACCTTCATTCTCCCACCTTAGATTACTTTATTTTAAAAGAAACTAAGCCAGGTTACTGACTATGTTTGTTTTTTAAAGGAACTACGTTAGCTAACTAAGATAACGTTTCATTAATCTTAATTCGTATTCAGTCAAACACTCTTGAAAATCTAAAACAACAACTAGCTTTACCAGTACAGTAGATACTGGTACTGTACTGTATTAGAGCCCAATTTATTGAAATCAGGCTCTAATAAACACATTGTAAAACACTAAAAAACTGAGTTTTGAACTTTTAACTTTGACTCAATGCACTTCAGTCACGGTACTGACAGTACAGTCACTCACTCCCACGTGATCTGCTTCTTAACCAGATATGGGCAGAGTAGCCATAAAAATTACTCAAGTAAAAGTATTGTTACCTCAGCAAAATATTACTCAAGTAGGAGTAAAAAGTAGTCATCCAAATAGTTACTCAAGTAAGAGTAAAAAAGTATTCCACAAAAACAGTTACTTAAGTAGCGAAAGTACTGAGTAACTTTCAGTTTACAAAAATGAATGAAAAAAAAAAATGATCGCCCGAGAGAGAGAGCCTGAGAGAGACAGAGTGGGAAAGAGAGAGAGAGCGAGAGACACCAAGAGAGAGAGAGAGAGAGAGAGAGAGAGCGAGAGAGAAAGCGCCCGAGAGAGAGATATGACATCAACATATGTGCCAACAGTTCCTAACGGGTGTGGCTAAAGGCAGAGTTAATGTACTAAGTACTTTTTACTGACATCTCAGTAAAAAGTAGGTTTTTTAACCTCAAATTTACTTGAGTAAAAGTAGAAAGTAACTCGTGAAAAATGTACTCCAAAAGTAAAAAAGTACTCAAAAAAATTGTAACTGAGTAAATGTTATGCGTTACTGCCCATCTCTGGGTGTGTCAATCAAATGAAGTTATCAAATCACAGCGCAGTAGGTCTGACAGGGCCCAGATTTGATCGCCCGACAATCTGATTTGACAGGTTGTTTAATCCAGACCCGACAGACCCTCGCCACCAGCGATGTGTGGACGATTTGTTGGTTTTGCCTTGCCGGGCTGGCAAGGCAAAACTAGCCTAACGAGCCAGCCATCCCAAATAAAAAATAAATACATTAAATTTTTTAAAAAATACAATACGATCAGCGAAGAAAATATTTCAGTACGAGTTTCCGGTTGCGGTTTGCTTTAACATATCACGGCGGACATCAAATGAAGCAATCCTTCTTAGGACATATAGACTGTGTCCGAAATCGCTCCCTATCCCCCATATAGTGCACTATATGGGGTGCACGCCATTTTGTAGGGGTGTCCGAATTCTCCATGTACCCTAGATAATGCACTGAAAGTATCCCACAATGCACCGCAAAAAGTAGTGAGCATCGGATGTACGCTAGACGGAGCAATATAACCCGTAATGCATTGCGAGACGTTTTAAAAATGACCTAAACGGCGGGAGTAAATAGCGACCGACTGCGGCAAATTGTTACTAATTCTGACTTTCTGATGATTGTTGAATTTCATAATTATATTTTTTACATTTGTATTTTATAATAATTTTGACGGCGCAAATTCTAGTGTCCGAAATCTCGGCCGTTGCTGTTGAGTGCACTATAAGTGAGTGCACTATATGGGGGATAGGGAGCGATTTCGGACACCCATAGACTCTCCTGTCCTTTTTAATAACGGTCAGCACAATGCATACTACGAAGACCAGAAGCACCCGTGCATGCGTACACACACATACAGGAGCCGCAGGGCACAGGCGTTGAAGCGCGCTGCTGGGACAACATCCTGGTTGATGGATGTTAGCTTAGCTTAGCGTTAGCCAGCATTGTAAAAGACATTTGGGAGCCGGCTCACACCTTGTTATCAGCAGCTTGCTGCCGTCTTCAATGCCTACAAATGGGACGATGATAATCTTCAAGGTTCTATGACGGGTCAGCGATCCAGGGGAATGATGCACCTTTTGGCTGCCGCATCCCCTGGCCGTTGGTTGGCCATGACGGAGGCAGGCAGACGTCTTGTCACACATTTATAATTTATTTATTGCCAGTAATCTGCCACATATGCCCCCAGATTCAGAATACGTTCCGGATAATTGTCTGAATGCGACAACGAATATATGACAAGAAACCAACTATGCTTGTTTGTTAAAAGGGCATTAATTTTCTAGTTATTCTTTTTTTCTTGTATTTGTTTTTATAATTAATTTGTGAGTTTCAGAACATGTTCTGTACAGTCCAGTTACGAGGGATGATAAAAACACTCCATAAACAGTACATGATTTGTCTTACAAGACACAAGACTCCATTGTGACCTTAATCACTCATTGTTTATTAAGAGTAGGAGACACAGACAACCCAAATTGTGGCAACACAACATCTACGAATTTAGAATCAGGTTTAATGTCAATGATACAATCTCACAGCTAAGGCATTTTGCAGTACAGTCAGTAGCCATAATCCAAGTTAACCATCTGAAAAGAATGGATCCAACTGCAAATCCCAAACCAACCAACTGAACTACTCTGTCTTTAGAGGAGGGGTGGCGTAGTGGTTAAAGATGCTAGTCCAAGGCAGCCCCATACATAGTCTCGTCGCTGTGGCTTAAGACTACAGGGCATGCGGGGCTGTAAGGTCGCTTCCCCTCAGGTTCATATACTGCACGTCCACTAGTCCCAGCTCTCTCACCCCCCTTTCACACCAACGTTATCAATAAAATGAGCAGAGATGTACACGAGTCCGAGTCTTTAGGGGTCGAGTCCGAGTAGAGTCCGAGTCTTTAGGCGTCGAGTCCAAGTCGAGTCAGAGTCTTTAGGGTACGAGTCTGAGTCGAGTCTCGAGTCATCTTTTTTTGTGAACAATTTTTAAATTTTTATTTCACAGACCAAGGGCTGAGGTAGGTGAGCAGTGTGCAACCTTCTTCTTCTTCTTCTTCTTCTTCTTCTTCTTCTTCTTCTATTGTTTAACGGCGATCGACACTTGTCTGAGCATGCCTTTGCGCGTGTGGATGGAAAGGAAGCAGAAAAGAATGGATTTTGGAATTTGAAAGAATGGAAAAGAGGGAAAGACTCATCAAATACTCGTTGAGAGTCGAGAGTCATTGACCTAGATTCCCGAGTGAAAAAAAGACAAAGCTCATTTGGTGGTGAACTCTACAGACCAAGTGCAAAGTTGAACATTCATAAAGTAGATGACATTGTGGAGAAACAACCAGCTTTATACTCGCTGTAAGCTTATAGTGTTGCAGTCCAGCATACCTTACCTGGCACCTCTGACTACTTAATAGAATGCTATTGTGTCCGTGACTTTTCATTTATTTAAAAGAAATGTATAAAATCAATGTTAGAAGGCAGACATTTGCAGTTATGTTGAATGAATTGCATTTCGCTCGATTTGTGTTTGTCTATGCCTCAGCTGACAGTATCTGGTAAAGGGTCCAAGGATACATGCTATCCAGTCACAGCTAGGAGGTTTTTACTACTGAACAGACATCATTGTAAATTACATTGTAGGTATAGGATTAGAGCATCTAGAGCGTCTAAATGTTTTGGCATCAGTGACCGCATGGCCTTGGCGCAGGTTTGTACTATCTGAGTGCTTGTAGTTACCAGGGCTTTGAACCGGTTCAAGGAACGAAAACGAAAACCAGGAACTTTTAGTATTTTCCAGGGAACAGAAACGAAACCGGAAACGGTATCATTTTTTATGGAACACTTATTTAAAAATAACGGTAACCGGTTAATACCGGTTTTATTTCGTTCCTCAAAGGAGTACACTTTGGGATGACTTCAAAAATAAAACAAGAGTATTTATAAAATCTACAATGCGGCAATGGAGTATGAATCGTTGCGGGACTCTCTGCTGCGTGTTGTTGTGGGTTCGCCCCAACACGCAAGAAGACCTCGGCTGTAGAGCGCTACCGGCGTGCCTCTGTAGCGAGTCGCGGTGGGTTCGCCGCAACATATATTACATAGCATTAAACATCTGACAGGAACGAAATTAACCGTTCTGGGAACAATATTTTTTTGTTCTAACCGGTTCAGGAACGTTAATTTATTGGTGGAACTCATAACCGGAAACGTTATAATTCTGTTTCTGTTCGGAACGAAACGTTTGAGAAAAAATATTGGTTCAAAGCCCTGATTATGAATGGTAATTCCAAAGAAGTAAAGCATCAGTAAAATTTAAGCTGAAGTTGATGTCCTGAGTGGCGTGTGGTTATATTCCAAAAGATATGAGAGCACGTATATGTATATATGAGTGTATATGAGTCGTTGATCAGTTATAATTTTTAATTGTGATACATTATCTGGGAAGGAACTTGTCCAGGCTCTGTTGTCATTGCTGTTGAAACAACGCATCACTAATCAGTGCCTTGTGTTAAAACGCATTGCAGCAATCAGAACCCATGCTTTGTGCGTGACGTTACGAAAGTGTTTAAACTGTTTCAAAAGTGTTTCAAGAGCCGATATAAACAACTTGTTGGACTTTTTTTTGCCAGCATTCACCCCAATGTAGCTTGGAGCCCGCACTGCAGCTGCTGTTTAGCAAACCAGAGACATTTGACGACGATGTGGTGAGGTATTGGGATTCAATCTAATGTCTTACGTGATACTACCTGAAACCTAATTTTATATTAAATAAATGCAATAATGTATGTCATAATTTAGACCTGATCTCACTTAGTGAATGAACGTGTCAGACTATAGACGAGTTCGGGGGGGGTACTTCCGGTGTCTGAACGTCACTTCCGGCGTCATTTGCTAGCCTTGTATTTGGCTATTTTTACAACATGTCTATTCGGTGGGAGCACACACCTACAGGGTTATTTAAAAATTGTGGTGGTAACTTGCGGTTTGCTCTTCCTCACGCAAATGTTATCGTGCAGATCTGTGACCCACAAACGCATGATTTAATAATCAGTTCAACTCGTTCCATTTTCTCATTCCTTTTGGAACATCTAGTAGAAGCAGCCAGCCTATTGGTCCAGAAGAACATGTGACCACTCGGTGAGTAACTTTAAGTCGGATTTTGACTGTATTTCATCAATATTTATACAAAATTATGAACGGAACGAGTGGGGTGATGTGTAATGGTCACAGACCGACACTGAATTGAATTGAATTGCCGTGCATTTTATGTGTTTTGTGTGCTCGGACCTCGATCCAGTACCAGTGTTGCCATAGGCAACAATAAAGCACCGGAAGTGACCTGCAGAAGAGCGGAACAAAATGACTCTAACCAGTGTTTCGCACTAAACCCGTCTATAGGTTTATTCCACAATGCATTGGGTTTGCTTGGTCATGGGAATAGACCCAGCTCTTCTCAAACTAATATGTGGGTGGAGTCAGTTACATTCACCACCTATGCTATTCTAAATAAACCTAGCCCTTGACAATGGGATGGCATTAACCTTGCAGCGTTCACATGAGATAGCTGCACATGGATGATGAGAATCTCCTATATCCACCCAATGGCTTTTCAAAATGACCTCACAGGGTTGGGCATGAGTACTTGCATACTCAAGTACTCTGTTAAGCACATTTATTATATTAAATGATTCAACTCCTAGGGGCTGGCCTTGTGGCTCCGTTGGTTAGAGCGCTGCAGCTGTGTCTGTGACCTTGCATCCCCCTCCTGGACTTATACTGTATGTCGCCCCCCGCTCTCTCGTTCCCCCTTCACACTAAGTGTTAATAAAATGAATAACTGGCGCCTACGCTGAAGAAAATAACGAACTCAAACAAATTCCAATCAACTCTGTTGACATTGCAATAAAGTATTGAATCTTGATTTAAAAAAAAGCTATATCAATGTTCATGTGTGTTTTTTATGATTTTACACACCCCACCTGGAAAACAATTCTGCTTGAAAACCATTGCAACACACACAGTTTAAAAATTCAAGCGTGGCAGACAGTTGATGGAAGTCAGAGGGAGAGGCAGAGAGGCATTCAGAGACACAGGAAGAGAGTGAGAGACAAAGAGATGGGGTGAGAGAGAGTGAGAGAGAGAGATAGAGAGAGGGGGGGGTGAAGAGGGAGAAAGAGAGGG
>OMKY01212274.1:0-10345 GCA_900302395.1 Bregmaceros cantori | reverse complement strand
TTCACGCACGCGCAACACCACGTTCACACGCACGCTAACACCACATAGCTCGCAAGACGCGACGCTAAAGACCCACAACGGAGAACCACCGTTTAAATTGAACTGTCGTACCGATTATCTAACACTCTGGCAATCGGTCCCCTAACACAAAAGAACTCGCTCCCCCCCTAGGTTAAGGAGTGGACGCAGCGCAATGTCACACACACACCAAAAACTGCAGTGAGATAAGAAACTCACTACACTAAACACTATACTAGGATTGCTCTAAGGCTATGGTTACAGTAACTAACGTGTAAGTAATATCTGTAATTATAACCCGAACCCCCACCAACCGCCACACGGTATCGGACGCAAACCGGCAGCCGCCAGGCGATGTCCGTCGGGATCACTTAGAAACTCGGCGCTTGCCGAACCGCTGGACTCCGGAAGGCAAACCGCCGGAATCCCCTCGCTACGCAAAATATACTTTCAATAAAAAAACAAGAAAATAGCTTTTAGCTGGCAACGCTCTCGCGGAGACCACACGACCTTGTCGTCGTCCTTCCGATGCCACGCACTCTGAGACAACTTCCGTTTCCGAAAATTGGGGGGGTGTGTCATCCAGGTGTGCCACCTGCAAATCCGTCCCCTCTACACTGTATTGGCTACTTAGGTTTAGTTGCTGTTCATGGTCTGTGGAAAAAAACAAAAAACACAGAATAGGCATTGGTTAAAGATTTCTGTATTTGCAACCATAGGGTTGCAGTTACGTTAGAGATATTCATAGTGAACAAGGAAATAAAATACAAAATATACAATAATATAACGATGAAATGAAAACAGGTCAATAGCAACACAATTCACCATCATTACCGACAATGTGCCATTGTAACACATGTGAAGTGTTAACATAATACTTCTACAGCAATTGAACCGACCACTAGCAGCTACACAGCTGACAATCATAGGCAATCAGCTGGTATTTATGCTTGGATACTTACTAAGCCACTCATGGTACCAGATGTGTATATTTAGAGCAGGGGTGGGGAACCTTTTTCCCCATCAAGGGCCCGTTTGCAAGTATACCCCGCAGAGCACACGGGGTATATTGAATGTGATTTTTCACTCATTTTTACTGTCCTAAAGCTGTATTTTACCCACGCACTGAGACGAGGAGATTGGATGGCAAGTTGTCCTGCGATCGGAACGGCTCTGTCGCCATGATCATCTGTTTCACAAGCGTCCAATACAGTATCCAACAGTTATCGTGGGGTCCCACCTAGTCTCGCCGGGTTATTGTCAACTTTCTGGGTCCCACATAGACTTCCCTTCTTTGTTAGTATTGTAATCTGACCACCGTGCACCTCCGTATTCCAGTTGACTGCCTGCTGCTGCTCCTCCGTACTACGTAAAATAAAAAGATGTGGCGGTGCTACAACTCTCCGCTGAATAGTGGTGAACAACTTGAGTCCATATTGCATGCTCTCGGACGGCCCATTGTCCGTGTGTGTCTACATGTAAATCAGCGTCAATCAGCGCCGAAGAGTGTGGATGCGATGTGTGTGCGTGCAGACAGTGCAGTCAGTGAGTGTGGCGGCAGCACTGTGTGTGTTCAGCCAACTTCAGTGAAATGTGAAATCTATTTTTAAATATTTTTAATATATGATACATTTAGGAATTGCTCCACGGGCAAAATGACAGGGTGGCGCGGGCCAAGCGCTGCCCACGGACCGCCGGTTCCCCACCCCTGATTTAGAGCATGTGTCTTGCAGGCATTGAAGAAGCAACAAAATATTATGTCTAATCTATAATGGCCATGAAAAAAACAGATCTGGGGCGATACAGAAATCTGTTCAGTTGAGTTGAGATGATTGTAAGGTGCACCTGGGTGATCCAGTCAGTGAAAGCGGACACTCTGGTGAAGACAGTCGGCTTTTTCGAGAGGTTGCAGCCTTGTGTGCACCCAAAACTGACTACTCCATGGACCTCCCATCTGCCCTGGCTGTTCCTACAGCTCAGGGGCCCCCCAGAGTCTCCCTGATCCGACACACAATATCTCATTTTAATTAATGAATTTTATTTTAGGACAAACAGTACAGAGCCATTACACATTTCAGCATGAGATATGCGACATGAGAAGATGGCTGTACAAAACGGGCTTAGCAAAGTTGCTATATTTCACTCGGCTGTCCGTGGGTGGAATGAAATAGCATCTTCACAATGCAGCATCAAGAGATTATAGAGAAGTTGTCACTTCGATTTTCATCTGCAATTTAATATTTGAGGGGAGTGGGACCAAATTGGTTGTGTGGGTACCATCACTATCATGACCATGTGTCAAAAGGACATTTAAGAATAACTTGGGACCGTGACGTCACTCGTGGAAGCCTGCTGCCACTAGAGGAGTAGCACCCCCTCGTTTCAGGCGGAGTTGCATGGATACATGTGGAGTTGTTTACATTCCTGCACACGCACGGTGCGAAAGCCGACATGCCTGGAAATCTCTGCGTTAAAGTCTGTGGAGCATCATCGCACAAGTTACGTTAGTTTTGTTTCCCCAAAAGGATCCTTACCGCAATCTGACGAGACGGAAAGATGCCATCTTCATGGCTGCTGCTAGATGATAACACCATTGACTGCATTCCGGACGGGACGAGGGTGTGTTAGCTACATTTCCATTCAGGTTCCATTCATGTTACCTAAAATCCCGTCCGAGATGCCTCACAATGCTGTGTGTAGAACAACGTGACCGCATAAGGACCAACGGGGTGGCCACATTATCTCAGAGGCTCCAACTTGTAGCGTAATGGAGCGTGCAGGTGCGCAAAGCCACACTGGTCGACATGCGAACTGGGAGCGGCTGTTGACATTCAAGGCAGCTCCTACTAGGTATAATGAGCTCCTCCGCAACCAATGCGATGCGTTTGGAAGCAGACTCGAACACAAGTCACGTGATCGCTCGATCCTAATTATAGGGGTGCAACACTTTATTGATTAAACGCTGACAAATCGATTATAAAATTGATCAGAAATTAATAGTGAGAATCTATAATCACCAAGGTATTTAATTATTGTTTTTATCACCAGTCTTGTGTTGATGCTATTTGAAAATATGCATTAATTGTACATAATTGATTAAAAACGGAATATTCGTATTCTGTGTATATTCTCTGTGCTTACAGCGTCCTCCACGGTTTCTACACACTGTCCGTAGGAATATTTTGTATGTCGTTAGCGTAAACCCATGCTTGTGTAAGGATGGAACTGTGTAAGGATTAGTCATGACCACATGGGTTGCCATCATCTCAGTCACGGGTGTTTATTATAATATCATCATCATCATGTTACGTCCCCATGATGGGGGTTGGATGCCACGGCACGCCAGTCGTTCCTGTTCTGAGCCCTTTTAATATACCACACAGATATATTACAACTGTTAACATATTAACAGTTGTAAAACATATTGCAGTATGAATTAATTGTAATTTGTAAGTGTCAATTAACTTAATTGTTGTACATTTGTAAAGAAGAATCGAATATGGCAATTTTTCATCTTGAAGTTGTTAATTGTTGCTACCTCTAAAAATATTTAGTTCTGTTTTAAAGAACAAAAAAAATCAAACCATTAAATTGACTAATTGTTTCTATAAACGGCAATTAATTGACTATTAGAATAAACATTAGTTGCAGGCTTGCAGCCCTGTTGTATTGTATGAAACGACATACTAAAGAAGAACACAGGAGTAAACCCACTCGGAGAGACGTGAGAGCGCACAAGAGAGAGAGAAAGAGAGAGAGAGAGAGCAAGTGAGAGAAAAAAAAGGGATGGAGAGAGAACGGGATCGCTTACTTGGCATCCAGACACCACTCCATCTCCTCCAGCACACACCATATTGGGAAGACTGAAACGCCACCAGTCCGGCTTGCTGCACGTACTGTGGTCGACAACTTTCAGTTTGGCCTGCTGCAGGGTGTTGGACAGAGGACCATGGGCTGAAGGAAACACACACAGACACATATTTAAGCCATTTTCTGTGTTGTATTGGGAACAAGATTGTGACATCAGGCTGGAAGCCTGCTTCCACGGGAGGAGTAGCACCTCCTCATTTCAGGAGGAGCGGCGCTGCTCCACCAGCTCTTCCACCTCCGGGCGGAGCTGGAGACACGCGGCATTGTTGACATTCACCGCGTGTGTGCGTGCATGGGTACACTTGACCATGGTCCGCTGGATGCGCACATATGTGTGTGCATGGGCGTGCCCAGCAGCGGAGCAAGCACACACGCACATGCACACACAGACACAGGCGAAGTATCTATATACACGTGCGCACACACACACGTCTGGGTGTGTGTGCTTATGAACGTGGGCTGCTTCGCTCGTGTGCTTATGTGTGTGTATGTGTGTGCGGCGGCATTTCCGAGGTCTGTAAGGGTTCCTTTTTATATATTTATTTGATATTCTCGATACGGATCATCTCTACCACCTATCTTCTTTTTTCGTTCATCTTTAAATTGAGGTGAGTATCAGTGCACATATGATGCAAGTGTCAACCTTCAGTCATGTCCATGAACTCTCAGGTGCGCGGAGCCTGCATAAGCGGGGCGTGGCTGACACCCGAGGCCGATCCTCCAGCATTAACAAGCTCCACCCGCAGACGCACAAGTGACAATCCTAAATTCAGTGGGCATTTCCAGCAAAATCGCAAGAATGAACAATGCTTCCAGTGTCCTTAAGATGTATTTTCACTGGGATCTCAAGCCCACCGCGTTATTAAATGGGATATTTGCAGTGCGCAATTGAATCACCTGCACAACACATTCCATTGGACCATACACCTTGGACTTAGAAGTACATACAGCCACCCCATTGGTCCAGAGGAAGATGTGACAAGATCTGTGCAGAGCATTATGGCTCAAATGGTTTTGCGTGCGCTGCCACGCCTGCCTCCACAGCATAAGGTTCTTCGTGTTAACCTGATAACTTTTGAACGGATGGATGGATTTATCTCAGATTCAGTGTGTTAATGCTTTAGTGTAGGTTCATGAACTGATGAGATTTTGGAAGCCTACACTTATAAGATGGCTAAATTCAAGATGGCCACATTTTTGTTTGGTCTATAACTTCTGAAAAGGTGAATGGATTTGCCAAATGTCATTAGCTTTGTTTTAACACTGTTTGTTTTGTTAAAAGATAAAGCATATACGTTTTATTTCATATAGAGCATAACATCTTCAAGATAGTTGACTTTTTCCTTTGCGTGATTATTGTGGGAACACTCGCACAAAATCTTGTATGACAACACTGATATATACAAAACTGAGATATGTCAAGATTCAACATTATTTTCATTTACCACTAGGGAAATTTGTTTTGGACATACACATGCATACTTGCCACATAGCGTACACATTTTTCTCAATGACATTTTTGCTCATGAACTCTATAAAGTACTGAATAAATGTACTTAAGTACAATTATAGTTACTTGATGGGGAAATTAATTGAGCCAAATTACAAATCCTATTCATGGCATAAATAAATATAGTCAAGTATAGTGTGATAATATCCTTCCCCAAAATGATCCATTAAACATTGTAGGCTGTACCATTTCTGTTCAGTGCAATAATCTCTACCCTTACAGACCACCAAGCAAAACGTCCAATTCAATGTCGCTATAGTTAGCGGCTCAGACCGGGGCACCCCTATGTTCCAATATCCCTATGTTTCGAAATCGCTATTAAATCGCTATTTTCAGAAAATGTATGTTTTGTTCAGAGAAGGGTAGGGGTTAGGGTAGGGGATCTTACAGGGCGTTTAGGGGTTAGGCTTAGGGGTTAAGATTAGGAAGGGATTAACCCCCAAAACCCATAAGTTGGCTGAAAATAGTGATTTTGGAACATAGGGATTTGAAACATAGGGGTTTAACCACTCAGACTGATTGAGACTAAAACAGATAAAGTGTCAGGGTGCCAGGTTGGTTGGTTAACACTTACTAGACAGTTTGCCCCAGCCAGTGATGTAGCAGGTTGCCTGGTTGGACAGGATGGTTCCAGAGGGAGGGATACAAGCCAAGTGCACAGATTTGCTTAGATGAGCATGTCTGGACAGCTTGATGAGAGCGATATCATGTCTAAGGGAGAGAGTAGGACATTGTGAGATTTAAATGTCATTTAAATGAATGAGTCAGAGTTGAATAAATCAGTTTCTTACCCCAAGCTGGCATGTTTAGGCTTCCAATCATTGTGAACAATGATTTTTTTTTTGGCATGGATAAAATTGGAGCCAGACTCCGCCTTGGTCAGATCGTGTTTGCCAACAAGCACTCCATAGGAAGACCTCGCACTGTAAAGAAAAGACATTGAATTTCAACGCAGAATAAATAAAGGCAAAAATTCAGAAAATGATTTTGCATATAAGACATCTGGACTCCTCATCATTCCTCTTAATTCTACTTTTGTGATTACTGCAGAGTTCCAACAGAGAGTGCCCCATTTGGCGTCTGTATACTACTTCTGCTGCCATATACAATTTTCGGTTCTTAATTTAGATTGCAGCATAGGGAAGTAATTGGAGAAATGCCCCAAAGGCAAAGGATAACTGGCTGTCTCTCCAATTTGGAAAAAAAAGCAGTGATGCCGCCCGTAGCCCCCCCGAGTCGAATACCCTCTCCGCAGCGACTTCGCCTGCCCATGAAAATCACGAACAAGATAGGTGACAAAGCGCAGCCCTGGCGGAGGCCAACCCTCACCGGAAACGAATCTGACTTACTCTCGAGCACACGGACACAGCTCTCGCTTTGGGAATAGACAGATTGGATGGCCCTCAACAAGGTCCCCTTCACCCCATACTCCCGCAGCACCTCCCACAGAACCTCTCGGGGGACCCGGTCATATGCCTTCTCCAGATCCACAAAACACATGTAGACCGGATATGCATACTCCCAGACCTCTCCAAAACCCCTGCAAGAGTAAAGATCTGGTCAGTTGTTCCACGGACAGGACGAAAACCACATTGCTCCTCTGAATCTGAGGTTCAACAATCGGTCGGACCCTCCTTTCAAGTACCTTGGCGTAGACTTTCCCAGGGAGGCTGAGTAATGTGATCCCCCTGTAATTGGCACACATCCTCTGGTACCCCTTTTTAAAGAGTGGGACCACCATCCCAGTCTGCCACTCCCTTGGTACTGCCCCAGACTTCCACGCAATGTTGAAAAGGCGTGTCACACAAGACATCCCTTCAACACCCAGAGCCTTCAGCATTTCTGGACAAATCTCATCAACCCCCAGAGCCTTGCCTGTCACAAGGCAATATTGGAATATTTTAGTTTTCCCAGAGAGAGACAAAACAGAGGGTTTAACAACCCTTTATTGATTATTGAGTAAGTTTAAGGTCTCGGGGACCAAATGTGAGAACTTAAAACAGAAGCAGGAAATAATATCACGACTCGTCCATGCGGTCAGAGCCATCGGGTATGCTTATCTGGTCCTGGTCCATCGGGATCGGATCGGGCGAGAGAAGAGGAGTCCCAGGGGTACACTGGACACAGGAGAGAGACCAAGTAAGTGATCAATCCGAAGGATTATCAAATTGGATTCGATCTTGTCTAGGTATTGCGAGTGACGTGCTCTGTCAGGTCGTGGTTACCTGTTCAGAGGTATTGTGGCTGCGCCTCTCCAGGGTCAGACGTGGCCTTATAAGGAGGCGGGCGGCTGATTGAAGATTGGGAGCAGCTGGCGGCGCTGGAGGCTCCGCGGACAATGTAGTTGTTCCGGCTCCAGGTGGGCGGTCCGCGGACGATGGCCACAGTTGAGGTCAGCAGAGTCCCATCCTTAGCACTTGGATGGTCCCTCGCTTTCCCCTCCTGAGGTGCCGCACCGTCCTCCAGAACAACTTTGCTGCTGTCCGAAAGCCAAACTCCTCCCACACCCGCTACTTTGCCGCAGTCACAGCAGCATCCGCTGACCTTCGGGCCTGTCGGTACCCTGCAACTGCATCCGGCGACCCCCGGGATAGCATACCCCGGTAGGCCTCCTTCTTCAGTCGGACGGCTACATTGCCCATTCCTGTTCAATGTCCCCAACATCAACAGGGATGCCACGGAAGCTCCGCCGGAGTTGAAATCCTTCCGGACAGAGGTCTCCCCCAAACGTTCCCAGTTCACCTGCACTACCAGTTTGGGTTTGCCAGGTCTGTCCAGAGGTTTCCCCCGCCATCTGAACCAACTCACCACCAGGTGGTGATCAGTTGACAGTTCCGCCCCTCTCTTCACCCGAGTGTCCAAAACATATGGCCTCAGGTCAGCTGATACGATTACAAAAAATCGATCATTGACCTTTGGCCGAGGGTGCTCTGGTACCAGGTACACTTATGAGCCTCCTTATGCACGGTGTACATTAGGGGTGGGAATCTTTGGTCACCTCCCGATTACGATTCGATTACGATTCTGAGGGAACGATTCGATTATGAAACGATTATTGATGCAATTTTTTAAAATGTAAATTCATGTACTCTTTCCACATTTTTTGTCTCACCAAATGTGCAACCGTCACTTGCAGATTAATAAGAAATAAATAGTTGAATTAATTCCCATTATATTTTATTAAAATATAATACAATTTCCATTGCATTTTTTTATTCAAATGTTTTAAAACTATTACATTTGGGGTGGTTTTATGCTGCACTATGAGTTGACCAGCAGGAGTTTTAAGCAAATAATTTCTTAGAAATTATTTGAGTCAAGGTTTTTTTCTAAAAAGTAATTCAAAAGTAATCGCTTCCTAACCGAACTCAACCTTTTGTTCTGTATCTTACAGTTTCTTCAGTGCTCAGGAGAAAAGTGATCAGTGATATTATGATATGCCATATTATCTCTTTGTATTGGAAATACACAATGGGACAAAAAAACAGAGTTTAAACAGACACACTTCAGGCGACATACAGTACAATTCAACTTCATGCGCCAGCGTAGCGATCGAGTACACGCGCATGTAGCGAATCCACGATCGTTGTCTGGCTGTGGCTAGTAGCGGCGGCAACAGAAGCCTGCTTCCCCGCATCCCCCCGCTCCGTGTCATGTAGTGTGGCTCCTCATGTTTGTCGTGTTGCCAAATTATTTTATTTTGGCGCGACCGTGCCTACATATAACGTAACTCTTGTCAAGTGCATCCCCCCCATCCACGCTATAGAAAACAAAATGATTCCATGCTTCAGCTTTTAAATTTGTTAGTGCGGGTTGTATGATTGGCATCTCACGGTGCGGTGGATGGTCAACTATGTTCTTGTTGTTATTAGCAGCTTAGCCTCCCCCCATGCTTCGGTCACTGCGCACACGTGTGACGTCACATGCGGTCCACTCCCCTTTAGCGTCTTGAATACCGTGGCTCCTGCATTCGTTCCGTTTCATTTACAGGTAATATAAATGAGCATATTTAAATCGATTCGAGATTTGGTAATCAATTAATAGATTCGGCCATTAATATAATAATCTGAAAATTTTCCCAGCTCTAGTGTACATGGTGTTGTTATGGTCAGTCCATGAGTAGCAGAGACGGCAAAAGTACCGGGATTTCTTACTTGAGTAAGAGTAAAATACATTTGTAAAAAAACTACTCGAGTAAGACTACAAAGTACTGATCCAAATAGATAATCAAGTAAAGTAAAAAGTATAGGCTCAGAAATGTACTCAAAAAGTATTTTTGAAAGTAAAAAGTACATGCTCTAAAATGTACTCAAACGTATTTTTGAAAGTATAAAGTGCAAAGTACTACAAATAAAATTGTATGTAAAATGCATTTTTTCAATGTTAGTTTGTCAATGTTATTGCTCGAATAAATTAACAACTAGCCTAATTTATCTTATATCTCGGGACTAAATGAAATCCACTTATTAACTGGGACTGTACTCAGTACATCAAAAAAAAAAGTAACGAGACTGTTTTGGTAAAAGTAAGGAGTCGAAGTACAGATATTTTTGTAAAAAATGTACTCACTACAAGTAAAAAGTAATCGCAGAAAAAAGTACTTCTAAAAGTACAGATACTTGAACATTTTACTTAAGTACAGTACTTGAGTATTTGTACTTCGTTACTTGCCATCTCTGGTCCAGACCCATCAGACTGTCCCGAGCGATGCGTAGACGATGCGTTGGTTCTGGCTTGCCAGGCTAGCTTAATGGCACATCACATTTTTTGTGAAGAATCCTTTTAAAGATTCCTGCATCCGGATAATGAACTGGATCATTTCTAAATTTTAATGAATTGTTCCTCAGGCCAATGTCATGAAAAACAAACCAACCAACAAACAAACATACACAACCTATAACATAACCTGCTTGGCAGAGGTAACAGCAATGATAACAATAACTCTAT
>OMKY01212270.1:0-10957 GCA_900302395.1 Bregmaceros cantori | reverse complement strand
CCCCCCCCAAAAAAAAAAGTTTACATATTTTTTCCTTAAAAACACAGGTCTGTACAAGGCTGTTTTTGTTCTGCAAAGCGCCTCTTTAGATGACGGGACAGTCAATGACTCAGATGTTTACTTTATGTCAATGCAGATTTAAATACTTTGTGATGAAATGACCATGAAACCCCACAGAAAAATAAAAATAAAAAAGTTGAATGTAAACAACCGAATAGGAAGAGCATCATCACTGAATGGAAATGCCGGACCAACCAGTGATATGTGCTCAAATCACAATTAGCTGACCAACCCCACCCTCCATCTACTCCCGTTGCCCGTTACCCACATTAAAGCCTTTCGAAGCTTTATGCAAACACTTTTACATCAACATGAGGAGGGGGGTGGGTTAAAATGTTTAGTATGTGGCAAAACACAAAACATGTTGCCGTTAGGTACTCAATGTTTGAGCCCAGACTGCCCTGAAATCCCCATGTGGCAACGAGGCAGCAAATTGACCAGTGACATCTTGTCATTCTTCATAGCACTTGAGTTTTCCCCCCACCATCTTGACAGTGACTTGTGCTTTGACTCGGCAGCGATGAAGTTCGATGTTAGAATCAACATAATGAGGAGGAGCGCTTCTTGCTGAGGGAGTAAAACCAGATACTAAAGGCTGGGGCAGCAATGTTTTTTTTGCATCAAAGCAGATATGCTTGGCTGGCCCGCTAGGCTAACTTGATGAAATACCGTACCGGTGCCATTGATATGAAAACCATAGAAACACACTTGTCTTGGTGTGCAAAGCAAAAAGACCCTTGGCTCCACATTAAACAACTTTTAAAAAGGACCCTTTTCACAGTGCGCATGGATAATCTGTGTAAACTGTTTGATTATACACCGTTTGTACAATAACATGCAGTTTAAGTCTAGTTGGACAGGGCGTGCAGCAGCTTACGAGCCTCTAGCTGAGATGATGCACACCACACGAGACACGTTACGTTGAAATGCTGATTGTGTGTTTAGAGATAGGCCTGAACACTTGATAGAAAGCCACACACACACACACACGACTACAGAGCCACCACGCGCTGATGGTGGTGGCCGCCACGTTGGAACAGGAAGTTGCTGTGAGTTGGTGAATCTACCCATGACATCCATCCATCCTCATACGAACAGTGCGTGGAAACAGGATCAAAATAATGGTATGATAGGAAATGTAAAAGAAACCAAGAAAATATTAAATATGCAGCTGCGAGTAGCATGCCAAATTAATATGGATGTGAAAAATTTAAATCAACACTGCTCAAGTTAGTAATGAAAGCTGTACGAAATTGTTTTTCAATCTATAAATTGTGGCCCAACATGCTGTCCAAACGCCATTTTTCGACAGCCAGGAGAGTTTTCCAATACTTACAACCTTGGTTCCAAGCAATATTTAGCAAGCTTCAATATTTTAGAATCCAAGGCTGCAACTCTTTACGGCGTCGTGATCCCCATCTAGACACTAACCGTGAATTACATTCTGCTTCCTTTCACCAGTCACCTTGTCAACCCATTATTTAGTAGCAGTTATGCAATGCAGTGCTGGCAGAGGGGCTGTGCAATCCCAGTGACTGACTCACACATAAAAACCCACCCACAATGTATTTCTGAGAAATACACACACAGGATTTCAGTGACGGTGGTGCGGACGTCATGTGCAGTGTGACCAGCAGGTTGCACCGCTCTGAACGCATGCTGGAGGAGAAGGGTAGGGGGGGTGCCGCACATGACAGACGTGCATGTGGTTCTTACATTCTTCCACAGATAGCAGCGGTGCGTACGGTGCACTACGATAGCAAATCCTTTAGTGCCACCCCCTTCACTGACACAGCATGGATATAGCTAGGAAACATGCTACAGACCAGAGTTCCTGTTGAAATAAGCAAAACAACGGGTAGGAGGCATCAGCTTAAACTTAATTGTTGCAATAGGTACGAATATTCAGAATATCATAATGGAATAGGGCTGCCACTAACAATTGTAATAGTCAACGCATTGCTGATCATTAAAACAATTCTTTTAATACATTATTAAATGGTTCTATTGAGTTTCATGATTTTTTTTAAATCAATTATGGTAGTTTGCTTTTCAGACTTTTTTAAAAATTAACTTTTTTTATTGATCATCAGCCTCACTGCATGTTGGTCAAATTTGTCATATGTGGACTAATTTCATGTTTGAAACCTATAAAACATTTGTCTGGTTAACAAAAAAAAAAGTGTCAATGCAATACAATGCATAAGTTACATTCCTCCAATCAATTTCAATGTGAAGTATGCCTTATTTGACAAAAAAAAAAAAAAAAAAAAAGACTACCGAGGCCAGAACAAAAATTGAATCAAAGAAACTGCTGAAAATCTTACCAGAGAAAAGAGACGAAACCACTCGTGCAATACATGCACAATGAATATGATGATGGTCTGCGGAGATTATTGTGGGAGAACATAGCAATCACAGTCCACAGAATTCTGTTGGTGAACGAATCTGCCTTAAAAACATGTCCATGTGCTAACATTTTAAGAAATGATAAGGCATCACAGAGCTTAGAATGGTCCCCACACACACAGTAGGTTAACGACGGTGGGGTAGTCTGCTTTTACAAGTGGCTGTTAAAATATAACCGTTCAAACCACACCTGGTTCCTATACGCTGCTGTGGCGTTCCGAGCATGCAGGATTGATGGGAGTGTGGATTGTCAACACTCTTGTAGTGGTCATTGTCATGGTGGCAGCTATAACCAAGGTACAGCATCACAATACAGCGTTCGGGGTAGTGTAGAAAAACAGACGCCAATGGCAACAGATTTGAAATTATATGGACAACCGTTAAAAATCAAAACCGGAATTTTCCGGACAGTGTGCACCAGATACGGGTGAAAAAATAAAATAAAATAAATTCAGGTCCAATAACCGATTGTGAGTGACAGACCGACCGTAGGAAAACATGCAAGTACAAATGTGGGCACATTTACATAAAACATTAGATACCTTCCCAGCCTCACGAATACGATTGGCCCCCAAAGAACTCCCTGTAATGGTTGGGCTCGAGCACCAATGACCACATCGGCTTCCATACGGATTAGCCGTCGGAATGGTCAATAAGGCTCGGCCGTCGGTATAGTCAGCCACCGAGCCAGAAAAACAAACCGATTTATCTCACCTAGCCACCCAAGCCCAGGTCACATTCAGGTTGGCCGCAGACTAGAAAAAAAAGTTTGGTTTAGGGGCGGGAGCACAAAAAAAAGTCAACATTGGGACACGGCAAACATTCAGTCACGACACGAGGAAAAAAAAAAACAAAAAAAACAACAAACAGGGCAAGAGGTCAGAGAAAGACGTCAGCAGTAGCAGAAGCCGTCAGCCAATCAGAGTTAAGCACTAACGTTATTTACAAAACAGTTTACATCACAACAGAGAGAAGTAGTTCTTTGCATTCAATAACCGTTGCACTGGGCGGTTGGGGGGGTGCATTGGTGGGGCGTCGAGGGAAGATTCAACTGAAAAGTTCATGCATCCTTCTTGTGCGAGCACCAAGAAGGAAATAAACATAACATTGGGATCAGTAAAAAAAAAAAAAAAACGAACAAAATGTACAACTTTTTTTTCCTTCTATTTTTCATCCCTCCCCATGTGACAAGTAACCCCCATCTCGCTGCTTGTGATCATCAAAGTTTGTGCCACGGCTTTGGCACTGAGCAAAACAAAGACTTGGCAAGGCAAACCGTTATTTTCTGAGATATTAAAAACAAGTACAGAACAATTATACAAGTAAGAGCGCAAGTGGTAGACAGGGAAAAAAAAAAAAGAGGCAGGTGTAGGTTTTGTTGCAGGCAACGTCGGCGCCAGAATACACGGGAAGTTGGACGTATTGGAAACCCAACACACTTCAGGTTAAATAACACTGAATTCACTACTAATAAATATGTATACGTTTCTTCCACCTCATCGGCCATTGAAGGCAATGTTAATTTTCACAAAATTATATATTTCCAACAAATATTTAAATCACTGCAGTTTGGAGCCATTTCAAACCACTGAAACTAAATTTGTTTTGAGAATAAAACGCTCGACGAAAGAATCGCCTGCGAGGTAGGGCGACTGCGTAAATATGACACAACCTACAATCATGCATATTCTGTTGGGTGAATTACCGCTCAAAACAGGTTCCAAGCTTTTCCCAACTGCATAGGGCGAGTATCTGCCAGAACTTGAATGACAGAAATATGGGCCAACAAGAGCTTTGCCTTTTAAGTGCTTTTAGGTACAAATCTTACACAATGTACTTGTACCTATTGAAAAAAATAAATCAAAATTGTCATTTTAATTAATATTGTTCAATTGATTGACGTTAACTGCTTAAACATTATTAAATCAAACTTCGTCTCTCACTCCAAATCAAATGACAAGTTGCCAACCCTGGTGGCATTTCATTGACAAATGGCACAAATAGATACATAATTTCTTCAACAGTTTAAAGTCATACTACAAGCTTTTCCCAGTGTTCCAGATGTTCCTAGTCATTATTGAGTTCCAATTACAACAAAATTGTCTGGAATCTAATAATGTAGACGCTGACCAATTAAAATTAAGGAGACGGCGAGTTACATTAAGCGGGGAAAAGGGGGTCCTTGGCGTGATGGAGGTTAACAGCCTTAGTTTATTGAGGGAGACACTCGCCCCACGGCGCCAACTATGCCTGCAACCACCCATTGCCACAGGGAAGAATAAGTGGATTATTGTATTGGGGTGCGAACGATTGATTGCGCGTTGGGGGTGCGCGCGCACGCACACACACTCAGCAAGCTTTGATGCTGCGATGCAACAGTCTTGGTTCGACTTTCAGCGTTTCAACACCTCTTCACTTCCTGTGAAGCTGATGTTTATTGCCAATGCATTGCAGGTGGCCGCTACCGAGGCCCGTGGAGGTTCGTGGCGAGTGCGCATGTTCACAGGGCACCCCTTCCCCCCCCCACACAGGACGAAGCCAAGGAGATTAGCGGGCCTCGGTAAACTCAACTTTTATTGGCCAGTGACACACCAGCACAGCTCGCTAAAGCCGTTAGGCAAGTTGACAGATTAACGATGGATGCGATCAAAGTATGAAAAGTTCATTCCTTTGTGTCAAATGTTGTGCAAATGCATTACGGTACAATTCTCAGGGGACTGATGTACGCATTTCCACCCATTGTTGTATGGGGAAGAAAGTAAAAATCTTTGTAATCCTTTAAGTAATACTTTGAGGGTCATTAATAATTGTGTGTAAAGCTGGTGTCTAAAACAAAACAGACTGTACGGAATATTTGGGGAATCTCATGGCGAAGACCCAACTGGCTCGGCATTATATCGGTTAAAAACTCTAACCTAAAGATGTGTTGGTAACACATTATGACACTGATTGTTTGTAGCACAGATGCACACAATGCAAAATTGTCAAAACGTTGTTCATAATGAACTCCATCCACAATCTTTGCACTGTGTTGTGCGGCCCACAGCTCAGTGAGCCGTTCATGCCGTTCATAATGTTAGACTATGATCGGTCGTGTGTCACTGGCCAAAAATCTGATTGACGTTGAGTGTGGTGCAGCAAGGTGGTTGTGCCGCTCCCTAATGCAATAAGAAGGTCCATGAACAGTTTTTTAGTTATCTAATCCCCGACACGGAGCTCTGACTGATGCTGTATCCGGGCGCCAGCTCTCCACTGATGGAGCTGACCACCAGCGGAGAGCCGTTGCTGGTGGCCAGGCAGCCGCCAGCCTGCAGAGCCTGGAAGTACGTGGCCTGAACCGGCTTGTGGCAGCGCAGCACACGCATGGCGTCCTCTATCGTGAACCACTCCCGCTTCCTGCCTGGAGGGGGTGGGGGGGAGACATACAGCAGCATCAGTACAAAATGTACTGGGACAAGAGGCAATGACTTTGTGGGTGATACGGCCTAATTGGCAACAAATTACTAGAGATGCAATTCCAGAGACTCATGGTGGACGGTGATAATATCTTCTTTTTAACATAAACAGTGAAGCTTGAAGGACATATATCTTGAGACGGAGTGTGTGAGTGACACGACAAAGTGCAATAAAGCACATCGTCATCTTCCTAAACAACATGGAGAAGAAGGGGAACAAGTTGAAGTGCAATAATGCACATTTTCACTCTCTATCACTCTCTATGTGTATGGTAGTCTGTTGTGATGGATGGTCTTCCCTGGCACCTCTTCTCCCTCCGGTGGACGATAATCTGTACTGCACGTGCCTACGCCAATGGTGTTCGAAACGCACATCACAGATGAACAGCGAGCCGCTGCACCCCTACAAATTACGCAAAAGATCTGTCACATGATGGGTGTCGAGTAGGCTCTGGAAATATGCACAAACCAGACACACCTAGACGGTGTCCACTTCTCACTACATAGGGCACTCCCTTATAGTGTACTCAACAGCAATTCGGACACTAGAGCGGGCGCCGTTTATGCAACAGCAATGGTGTGAATTATCATTGGTTGGACGTAGATATATTGCTCAAAGTAGTGAAAGTATTGCTTTATTTTTACGTTTACAAATTTGGACACTTCAAAATAAAACACACCCACAATGTGGTACACCATGTAGTGAGTATGGTCACGGCACTTGAGGAATATCAACCACAAAAATGTTGTAGCTTGTGAGACAAGCTAGATTTAGAGAATATTGGACTGGTGTCCATTAACCCTGAAGCAAGCACCCTTTAGTGTCTACACAATGGGGAAAATAAACAAAAACATTCTAATTAACCCTGGCGCGAGGGCGGAGCCGATAACCAAAAGCACACGGAAGTTAGCATGCCGATTGAAGCCAATGCGACGTCCATATTTATATACAGTCTATGCTACAAGAATAATTTAAGTTACACATTATTTGCAACTCCTGCACAACCACAGAGCCTCATGGGTTCCATTCCCACCAAGTGCTTCCGGGGGTCGAAAACCACACTCTAGTTAAGTGGCACTTCCGGTGCCATCGTGTCTTCGACTATTTTTCAACTGGTTTAAGTGCAGGAGCACACACCTACCGTGTTATTTTAAAAGGGTGGTGGTAATTTGCGTTATGCTATTCCACACCCAAATATGAAGGTGGGGAAAATGTCCAATTCTTAGATTAATCGGCGAATCGATTTATTGATTGATACATCCCAAATCTCGAGATTTTCTATCTCTATATCATATTAAAAAAATTGTAATAATTATTATAGTGCACGACGGTCACCACGCCATCCTCAATGTTGTTTGTTTTGGTTCTGCAGCTCCGTTTGCCCGAGTTTAACTGTGGGCGCACCGCCAGCAGGGCTCTGCTCCGCAGCTACGCAGACAGCAATGTTACATACCTTCCAATGTGCTGACCTCCCCAAGTTTAGCAAAGACATTTAGATGCCCATTTATTTTAATACCAGTTCCAAATAATGGATGTCTTGTTTCGTAAAGAAACTTAACACACCGTCGCCAAGATGCACACCTCACACTGTGCTCGTTTTGGTCACGCTGGAGAAGACTAGTGGTAAATGCCAGTAGTTAATTCCAGAAATAGGGCTGGAAATCGATCAGAATTTCCTGGATCGATTTGATTTCGATTCATAAGGTCACAATCAGATTTGATCCAATTCAATACCGATCAATTTACAGACATATAATAATAAACATAAAAATCTCAAGTATTGGCAGTTACTGATGGCTGAAAGTAGAGCTGCACGATAAATCGATTTGAAATCGGATTTATTTGTTCGGACGATGGCAAATGGAGTCAAATCGATTTTACCATCACCCAGCGTATTTCCGGTAGCGCCTCGTGTTTTCCTCCTCGCTGGAGAGGCGCGTCGCTGCACGGCTGCAGGCAGCACTTTAAATCTATTGTGTAGAATTGGTTCGGCTTTGCAAATACTCGGTTACACTGCGCTATTGTGTTCCGGTACTACAGCGCTACAGGATAGTAGCACAGCGAATA
The DNA here is from genome assembly GCA_900302395.1 of Bregmaceros cantori. Classification (NCBI taxonomy): domain Eukaryota; kingdom Metazoa; phylum Chordata; class Actinopteri; order Gadiformes; family Bregmacerotidae; genus Bregmaceros; species Bregmaceros cantori. Next base: position 2,965 of record OMKY01212270.1, on the reverse strand, counting down.
TTTTCCAACACCTAGAAAACGGACCTCCTGCAGAACAGTGTTGTTATGCTAGTGGCTAAAGATGGCTGGGTCACTGTCCCAAACTTTCTGTGGTCTGTCACTACAAAACGACACATCGCGATAAACATGGTTCCGTATTTAAAAACGTTGAAGGCGCGTGTTGTGCAATACCCGCCATCGAGCTGAAAATATTTCAAACGATTTGACACGTCTTTATGACATTACTCGAGGCACCGCGTTGCATCGGGACCGGGCCGAACAATGGAGCCGTATGAGTTTAACCCTGTATTTTATTTCAGGGCATGGGAGTTTAAACCGTGCGGTCTGCAATCCCCCATGCCGGCCGCGGCGAGGAGTTCGCTAGCGAACGTTAAAAGTTGCACTCACAATACACCTACAATGTTGCACTGCATTCATCTATTTTAAGAAGAAACAAATGCTGATCTGTGATGTGAACTTATCCATTTATCTTTTAACGAATGTTTGTTTTACATTTTGTAATATAATATATTTCAATCATTTGTAACTGAGTAGTTTAACTGTGTCTGCACGTCTACAAGCGAGAGTAGAGCACAGTGCCCCCTGCCGGCAATGTATGGTCATTGCAGGAGGTATCGTACTAGAAACGAGCATTCATATATGAAAAAAAATAAAATAAAATAAATCAAAATCGAATCTAAAATCATAATTTACACGGGTTGATCGACGATTTTCATTTTTTCCAAAATCGTGCAGCTCTAGCTGGAAGATAATTCTGGTCAGGACAATAAACAGAGGACATCACTGAGGTGACTATTTCGGCAACAATGGACTCCTACTGGGACACTAACCAGTGCATTATTAGGATTGAAAATAATTAAGAATTCACCCAAAAGCTGTTGCTACCAAAAGCATTTAAAAAAAAACTGCTCACACTTAATGAACTGAGAAGTATAAAACTTGAAGTATAAAATGTAAACATTGTGCATTTTTTTTTTAAAGTGCGAACTGCGAACATTAGATCTTTTTTTTTTACTTTAACTGTAAAAGCACTGACTCATCTATATGAGCATGTTCAAATTTCCGCATTACCAAGCATTTAATTGCTTAGTGTAAGAAATTTGATCTTGCAGCAGTAAAGATGCAGCACCATCCTGTTCCACTCGCGACCGTATGCTCAGCTGAAGCCACTGTGGCTGGGGCAAATTCTCCAACGGACTATGTGTGTGCGTGTGTCATGTTGTGTTCGTCTGGCTGGCGGCGAATGGCGAAATGTGGACGCGCTCCAAATAGGAGCCTTCAGTGACTCGGGAGCATAGACTGTATATTATTATATACAGTCTATTTTTGAACACAGCCCTATCCAGAAGGTCAAATTCAAAATGTCTTTAAAAATTGAGCGATTAGAAGAGCATTAAAACAGTGCTTCGACAGGAACAATCTGTCACTAAATTTGAATAAAACAGATCATGTGTCATTTTTCGATGTCCAAAGAATAAGTGTCACAATAGATAATCTAAATATTGAAAGAGTAGAACAAATCGAATTTCTTGGTGCGATACTTGACCACAAGATCTGCTGGAAGCCTTATATTTCATATACAAGAGTGAAGATGGTGAGAAGTGTTGCCATTATGGGAAAAACACTACATATAACTTTGTGCGTTGCTTACCGATCTTGACAGAGTCCTCCCAGTCGTCGAGCAGTTCGGTGACGACCAGCACGTAGACGTAGGTCCGATGTTTCCTTTCACGGTTCTATCAGGGCACACACATCCACATGTCGTCAGGTCCCACAGTGCCATTGGTCCATCAAACACCTCTGATAAGTGATAAAAAGGCGGTGGAAAATATGCCTCACCTCGAACACTCCGACCAGTCGACCCAGCGTGCCCTTAACGCCAGCCTGCAGATAAACACAAGGTCAAGGGCCAGGTCAATTGCTGCACTCATGACAAATATTACGGTCACAACTGTCCTGTGGAGTCATCTCAGGGAACCCATCATGCAGAGAGCGTAGCATTATGAAATGTCTGCTTTGGTAAATTGGCACACTTTTACTTTAAATCAACTTTCAAACTGGACAAGGCGACCTGTGCTGCAGCCGTTATTAGTACTACCTCCACCACCACTACCACGATTGCCACCAATCCCTACCACACCATCTCTTCACCCCCATTCTCTCTGGCAGGCGCTCTCAGCCTCTGAGAACCGCCAGATTTCAATGTGCAGGGGTGTTTGATCCGTCAGTCTTGGATCGTCACACGATTTAAAAGGCACTCACGATATGTAATTAGGATCGGACGATTACGGACTCATGCAAGCGCATCCCGCACATGCGTCTGATGGCATATGCGGAGGCATCCAGCGGACCATGGTCAAATGTACACACGCACGCTCACACGCGGCGAATGTAAACAATGTGTCTCTCAAGCTCGGAAGAGCAGGTGGAGCTGCGGCGCTCCACCTGAAATGAGGAGGCGCTACTCCTCCCTTGGTGGTTCCAAGCCCGACGTCACAATCTCGTTCCTAATTATGACTAGATTTTGTAAATCACAATCTAAATTTTAACATGGTGTATCCAATATGGTATCCACTGCAGACATCAACATGGTTCATTTTCACTGAGGTCATAAAATGAAAAGCATTTCAAGTAAAAAAAAAAAAATCACCAACTTGAAGGGGATCCACGTCACTGAATAGGAATTAGTCTTCTCCCATAACAGACTTTGCAAAAGAACCCATAACAAAAAAGAAGAGTTCTTCCCACACGTTGGCACACGAGAACTTCAATTATATACACACAACTAATCAGCCTTTTAACTTGACAGTCTGAGTGTGCAAATATTTCTACCAGTCTCATAGTAGACAAATGCATCCCCAGTAAATTGAGAATGCATGGTTTTAACTAAAAATAAAATCTTTGTTTCGTTTAATTTCTCACACACACAGTATGTGTGTGTTTGTGTGTGTGTGTAACTAGCTAT
>OMKY01212264.1:0-10125 GCA_900302395.1 Bregmaceros cantori | reverse complement strand
TGCAGGCAGATGCCGCTACGGACAACGGACTGCACACACAAAATTTCATGATAATTAGCGCCACCTGACCTGCTGCGTTTTGGATGACGCAGCGCGCGGTCGCCTAACGGCCATCTGGCCTCGGTGATTAAGTACGGGCTTCAGACAGATACGCCCACACCCTCCTCAACCAACAACAATGGAACGTTAGCAATGCTGAGATCTAATAAATAAGGGTGTGCCAAAATCTCGATACTACGATATATCGTGATATTTCGTCTTGCGGTACGTTATCGATATGCTGAGGCCAAATATCGATACTTAAACAATAAACTGCTAGCGCTAGCCAATGCTAGCACTATGGGCCGTGCACAGCACGGAGCACACGCCCACTTTGGGCCAAACCATTTTACCATCACACAAAGGGGTGGAGAGATATGTGGTCTATCTTAAGTGTATGATAAGACAGTGTGTTTGTAATATAATAGCATTATAATATAAATTAAATATAAATGCTTGTTCAGCAGCACTGTGTCCATTGTTTACAGAAAAGTTGACAACTAAGCACTGAAATATGTTTTCTGCATTTATTTTGTTTTCTAATTTTCTGTTACTTTGCAGAAAATATTTTTGAAGCATTACTTTGCATCATTCTGTACACTGTCCAGTACACTTTATTTTACTTGTTTTTTATTGATTCTTGTTTTTTCGTGAAATTCATGTGTAATTCTCAGTGACACAGATATCGTGATGTATCGTGATGTATGTATGATGGGTGAAATTTCTTGCAATATATCGATAATCGTAGAATCGCTGTATCGTGATATTATCGTTATATATTATCGTGGGTAAAATATCGTGATAGTATTGTATCGTGGGGTACCTAGTGATACCCAGGCCTAATTACAAACCTGCGCCATAGTGGTACAAAAAAATAGTACATTTAGCAGTATGTGTGGCAACCCATTATCAATGCAAGTGCTCGTAGCGTATCGAAACTACCGTTTGCGATTGACGCCACCGGCAAACAAGCCAACTACATTTCCCAGCGGCACTGCGCCCCGGAAGTCTGGTCACGCGACCGTGGTAAGCGCCCAGCGATCAATCAGTTAGTTGGTGATTAAGTATGATTATGTTACTTATAGGCTACAGAACTGCAACAAATTTAATCACTTCTTCACCGTTAGTCATTTCCAACAACCATACAAAATGTCATCCAGATCCGTGCACAGCTTTCTCAGTTATCCTGGGGACAGACGAACCAACCAACGCGACCAAAAACATAACCAGCCCCGGCGCAGGTAATTATTTTACTTGTGTGAAGGAGTTCAAAACAAGGTTGCCTCCCTTGGAATGAGAATTACTGGTTACAAAGCATAGTGCAGGCGATTACTTTACAAAGTATGCAGTACATGGTATTGAATATTGTCACAGAGCATGGTGATGGGTCAAGCATGAGAATCAATTTGATTGGACGGCAATGTGGCTAATTTCCTGGCGTTGAATGTCAATCTTGAATTTGGATCTCCCCGTTTTCCTGACAGATCCTCGGCGTGTGGCTGGCCATGCGCTACAGGAACCAGAAGGACCCTCGTGCCAACCCCAGTGCCTTCCTATAGCCTCCACTCCTCCTCACGACGCACACACACTAGATGCAGTTTGTAGACGACACTGGCCCCTCCACACGTCACACCCCCGTCATGTCAGTAAAAAGCCTGATGAATCCTTCAAGCACTGTGTAGGTTTGCTCCTACGTTCCATGTGGTGAAATCACTTTTTTCTTTTATATTAAGTGTTGCCTTTCCCTTCATTTTGCCACGTTGGTTCACCGTACCCCTTCTTCGTAATTAACGTCACCCGCTAAGGAAGTCGCCGGACACTTGTGTATGAAAGGGCACACAGCGAGACGTACCGGCGTTTTGAAAATTGCGACCTTGATTCAGAGTTCTGCCGACTTCCGTTTGTCCAGCCTAGCTAATCCCCGTAGAGTTCATCCTGGATGTAATATGTTGACACATCGTGCACCTTCCCCCACCACTTTTCGTTTCCGTCGGTGCTTTTTTTCATTACTTCTTCCACCCCAGCCAATATTATTGTCATTTTGTCTTTCTCGCAATTGCATGCAATATAAATCTTGAATATGTGTAGCTAGTTAGTGCTAGATCCTGCTGTGTATACCTACTAACTCGTTCATCGATTTTACAGCGACTTGCTGGAAAGCAATTAATGCTGAAATATGTTGTTCTCTGGTCATACCTAGCTTGCCTGCCTGAATGCACTCACTCTGCATGCAGTGGTACTTTGTCAGCAATAGCGTAGCTCTATGGACCAAAACGGGGGCGAAGATGGAAGCAAGGAATCACTTATTTAGTTGTTCTATGGCTGGAGTTTGGTTACCCAAAATCAAATGTGACGCTTTTTTTTGTCGCTTCCATCTTCACGCCCGTTTGGGCTTGTGGGGCTAAGGCAAGCTATGCTATCAAAGTACTGCTGCACACCAGGGTGAGTGCACGCACACAGGCTGGATGGATATGCATCGACGGCATCCAATTTGCCAAACGCTGTTTGGTAGGTTTTTTTTTTTGCTCACCATTTCTTTCTGCTGCATTACACAGCATTCCAATACCCTTTTTAGCATGTCTCACTACTCTCAAAATAGTAGGCCTTCTATAGAAGCTCAAAGCCAAGCATAACATTGTCTTACTTAAAATGTCCCTTTACATCTAGCTTACTATTGATAAGCTTTGATTCTCTGCTCATGGTTACCCTATACCCTATGGCTATAAACTGTACACTAAATAATCAAGAGTGCCTAGGAGTCTACAATATATAACCCTTATCGCTACATAACACGAGTACAGCTTTGGCACCATGCACTAGACTACTAGCGCTTGTCAGAGCTCCTTGGTTGGTCATAAGGTTTTAAGATGCCAACTCCTGTTTAAGCCATAACATAGGGATATTCTAATATTGTATGTAAAGCAAGATGAAAATACTGTAAATATAAGTAATTTGATCCAGTTAATTTTCGTCAGAATACTGGTTCATAAAACAAGCCGTTGGATTTTAATAACCGTTCCATTCTTTTTTTTTTTAATCATTGCAATGGATGGACAGTGATCTGCTAAGGGGATGTTGCACGGTGTGTAGAATAATTTATTGTGTGTGTGCGTGAGTGTATGGTGTTTAGTTTTTTTGCCGTAGTTCTCAGGTGTTCCCCATGTGAACAACGCTGGAATTAACTTCTGTAGATGTTTGTAGTAAAGAAGTGGTGGCTAGACTTATTTATGACCTTTGTAACTGAGCCAGCTGAGTCGTTGAGAAGGTGGACTTTCTTTGTTCTCTGTGTTGTACATACATTGTTTTGTTTTTATCCACTGATGTCCAGGGTTTGGTACCGAAATGATTTTCTTTTTATTTTCTTATGTTTTTTTTTCTTTTGTTTAAATCATGCATTGCTAGATTTTTTTTTGTACCTCACACCATCAAAAAAATGCATTGGAACGATAAGTTGGTCCAAAGCGAGGCATGGCAAGGTTGATATTTCAACCATTAATGCTTATACATTTTTGTTGACACGAGGCTAAGGTTCACGACATCCGAGGTGACCCACATTCCATGATCTGAACGTTCTGTGCCGTTCACACTGCTCAAGTCGTATTCAAATTTGGAATTGAGTCTCTTCTGACGTGCATTGCGAATCAGTCTGGTGGCTGCCGCATTGGCTCAAATGTGAACACTACCAAACCCTCCGGACATTGTTTGCTAAATGTCATTGCTGCGCACGACCCGTCTATCCCGAGGACATTTCGAGATCATCAAGCTAGTCACGTTTTGTCTCTAGAAATGCTTCTTAACCTGACTGGAAAGAAAAACATTGCTCAATCGGACTCATCTCCTAGCTCACTTCCAAGAATTGGAAGTGGCCTTTCTTTTATTCAAGTGTCCTGGTTGCTTTTTTATTTTATCTGCAGAGATGTAAAAATATTGCCATTCTTTAAACAGTGTTATAATGATATTAAGACTATGTACCTTTTTGCCTAATCTTATTTAAGTGCTACGTGCACATATTAGGTTGGAAATGTTTTTAATGTTTTTTTGTTTTTTTAAATTGCAGCCTTGATATCTGGTAGAGATCGTTTGATTGTTGGATGTGGTAGCACTCAGTACTTGAATTAAACAGTTTTTCACTAGGCCGATCTATGTGCTTTTGTTTTGGGTAGTGGACTTGGCTGCAACGGTTATTTTCAATATTGGTTGATTTTCAATATTGGTTGATCTTCCATCATCAATGATTTAATCATTTTTTAAAAATCTGATTATTTGCCCTTATTGGCTTCTGGCCATGTGTTCTGCTTCTATATCTTGACAAATTCCAATAATATGAACATAATTGCTGTTAAGAGGTCTCGCGTCTGTGCCGTGTTTTGCGTTCCATGTTGATAATGCTTGTTAGCAGGAGTAGCTTGTACATGGTGTGGTGGGAAACGGCGGCCATGTCCGAATTCGCTCCCTTCTCACTACATGGTAAACTACATTGTGGATGTGGTATTTTATATGGTGTCCGAATTTGTAGTGAATATGCCTATGCCCTATTGAGTGCACTCAAAATCCCGCTCAAAATGTAGTGTATGGATGAACACTACTTTATACACTAATATATCCCACAATGCATTGTGGTCGCGTCAAATACAAAAATGAATAGGAAAAAAGCAAAGCAAACAGGCGACCGTGACGACGGTGCTGCCGCAGTGTTAGAAATGTAAATGGAGGCTAACTTTCGATGGTAATTTGTTGATTTTTTTTTTTTTTGTAATCAACAATTTGGTCGTAGTGATATGATCAATGATTAGTTTTTTTTTTTTTCAAATAATTGACATAACTTTACATGGTGTTTTTTTTTCCTAAACGATTATGCTTTACTACTCCATAAATGTTAAATTGGTACAAGTTATATTAATTTAAAATGTCATAAGCACCATTCAACACATTTAACCAAGTTAACGCAAACTTTGTGACATCGACGATCATGAAAATGAACAGCGCCAGCCCTCGTGTCCGAAATTGGACAGTCGAATGAATTAGTGAGTGCACTACAGATGAGTGTACTTTGTAGTGACTAGGGAGCAGGTAACGAGTGACACAGCCACGATCTTCAGAACGGAATGGACGAATAATTAACAATTTAATTGGATCAACATTTTTGTCAAGACGACTAAGTGAGCTATTGATTTGAATCTGTTGTTCTATTTGGCTGTATTGTGGTAAAGGTCTCCATGCTTTCAGCCCCTTCGCTGACCCCTGGTTTAAAACTAACTCTCCCGGGAACCTCTTAACTGAGCTCTTCGCACATGCCGAGGGGGGGTTTAAACCTAGATGCGTAGAAACCTACTGCAAGAAACCTGAGCTTTTCCCTACGCAATGTATATAAAAGTATATAATGCGATCAATAAAATAGAGAATTTATATCCATTTACAGCTTACCGTGACCCTGTAGAAGACTGCTCATGATTAAAACCTTTTAGTAGCAACTGCTCAACACTGACAACCATCAAGATGCTACAGGCTTACTGTCTAGGGCGGACCGAGGTTGCACCTGACACTTGAAACAAGTTCCGAGCGCGTAAACCACAGGCCGCTTGGTTCGACTTCATCCAAAGTTTCAATGGAAAATTGTAACTGACTTTGGTCCCTGATGCATACAATAAATTGCTCCTGTCTGTTGCAAAGCTGCATCATTCCGATATCCCCTGCTGTTGTGCACCCATTCATTCACTTAAGTTCTGAGTCCACACCATTCTATTGTGCCGTTCTATTGTCATGTTTTTTTTTTTTTTTTTTAATAAATCTAATGTTCTACTTGCATTTTGTTCATAGTTTTCGGGTTTTTTTCTACTTCTGTTGAGGCGGTAGAGCCTTGAACCACATCTAATAATTTAAGAAATGTCTCTGTCGTTCGCTGCTTCACCAATTGCTCTCAAATTCGGAGCGTGGCTTTGTAGTGGTATGGCAGTGTGCAGTGCAGTTCAGTTTTTGGGACATCACATTTATTCTCGAGTAAAAGGAATTAAATCCTCGGAATGGACAGTTTTTGCTTCTGGAGATCGCGTCGCTACCTAATAGACTGATGCTAACTCAGTCTTTGAAGTCGGACCTCTTATTATTAAAATTTGTATCCACGAGTACAAAGTATTTTCCATGCACCATTGACTAAATGATAACCTAGAGGCAACATCAAAGAGCAATATCAATGTCGTTTGATGTCACAATTTCAAATAAAGTAAACACAAACGAATGTATGCTAGTATGTTTTATTATAGAGTTATATATTCATCATCATTATATATACACACAAACACATCAGATAAATACATCTAAATAAAAAATACATTTAAATGAAAGTGTATTAAAGAAATAAAGAATAAAACATAGTCAAACTATAAGGGATAGATTTCAGATACATAAAAAACAAAACGATTGGTTCAGTTGATCGTTCACAGGTCCATATTTTTAACTATGAGCAGTGAACCTTTGGTTGCACTGAAGTTTGAAAGTCCACCAAACTACACTCCCAGTTTCGGGGATATAAGTAGTTGATAGGCCACCTATTATGTGCGTGTTGATTACATAAACACATTTGTGATATGGAACAAATATACTATTGTGTTTCAGTTATTTATTATTATTATTATTATTATTAAATTCTATTATTTGATGAGTGTTTCAAAAAGGACATGGCAGTCAAGAAATAAGACATTTTAGAAAAGGATAATTGTAAATGCTTTTTCTTGTATTATAAGGTGAAAAATGTTTGCCACTGAAATAGATAAAAACAGCTGTGTTTGTAATCTTCATCTGCATCTTCATTACAAACAAAACAAACAAACACAAACAACAACAACTACAAAAATGCAATCCCAATCCCTTGTGCATACTCGGAACTGTGGGCAAGGGACTTGAGTTCCCCTTCTGGCAGGAATCCTTCACAACACACACACACACACACACACATCTCCTGACGGCAAATAGTAAATGGTGTCTAGTAGGGGTCCAACCCGTTTAAAAGGTTTATCTTTTCTAAATATTTCTCTCTGGCTTACTTTTCTAGAATGATCCGCGTTGGCCGAGTGGTTATGGACACCGCACCTAACGCGACCCCATTCATGTTAGTGGCGCTGCGTCTACCGCAGCGTCCGCAGTGTCGCGAGTTCGACTACGCTCGTCGACTTGTCTGCAATGTCTACCCCCAATTTCTTCAACCCAGTTTCCGACTAATCCAGTATTATCCAATAAAAATGGAAAAAAGTAATCCTAGTACATGTTCAAAATTAGAAATTATTCGGTTAAACAGTAATGTTTTAAATGAAAAAAGCAGCAATATTCTCCTCCTCAAATTCTTCCAGAGCTATGTTACTAAAAAAACAAATTTGCAAACAAGGCTGCTTTCGCACTTCCGCGCAGGTCTGCACGAGTTACAGCAGAAAGTATTTGTTGAAAAGCAGTGGTGGATATTATTTTCCGTGATGTAAGGTGCGAATCCCAAAAACGATCCGCTTGTATAGCTGTTTTGCCTCTCTTGCTATAGTAACGAGGCTGTAGCATTACAGGCAGGCCTTTTAATATTAAGTTCCATTTTTTGGATGATTGTTGAAATTTGTAGTTATATTTTTTATAATTATATTTTATAATCATTTTGATCTCATCTCCGTCTTAATTGTTTGACTATATTTGTACCCAGAGATAGCAAGTAACGAAGTAGAAATACTCAAGTACTGTACTTAAGTTAAATGTTCAAGTATCTGTAGTTTTTGAGCAGTCCGCCAGTGTTCTTAGTGGCTTTGTTGTTGGTGGTCGAGGCGGTGTTTTTGGCGATTTCGAGGAGTAGGGCTTCCGCCGGCCTGTCTGGTACAACCATCTTCACATATCACATGTCTCGTGCTGAAATGTTTACTGTACTGTCTTGTCCTAAAATAAAATTCATTCATTCATTCATTCGTTCATTCTCCCATGCAATACATCAAGGTATTCACCTCTCCCACGCTATACTCCCTAGAACTTATAGACAGCGTCTGGCAACCATTGCTTAACAACACACACATGCTGGGTAACACATACACACACTCTAAAGAGGAACGAGGCTGGATACTGGGAAATATTAGCCCAACAACAATATTATTATTATTAACAGTTTCCGGTTTAGTTTCTGTTCCCTGGAAAATACTAAAAGTTCCCGGTTTTCGTTTTCGTTCCTTCTTCTTCTTCTTCTTCTTGTCGTCTCCAGCTTCAGCATCTCCCAGTTTATGAGAAGTTATAATTTATGTTTTTCAATTTTCTTTTGTTTGGTTATGTCGTTTTCATACGACACTGGGTGTCACTTCAGATGTTGAAATCAGCTCAGAAAAGACAGCCTGAATGGGCTGGAAAAAAATGTGTCATAAATACAGCACAGGACAAAAGTTCACCTCCAGAGAGACGTCTATTTTAGTGTCAAAAAAAAAAAAAAGCTTTTGTTCGTTCATGCACCACTGAAAACATCTGTTCCTGCAACACTCAGTCCACACCCTCTCTCTTTACTGAAGTACCACAGTAATTCACCAAATAACTGTTCCTGTTCCGGAACATAAAAAATAATAACGTTTCCGGTTTCGTTTCTGTTCCCTGGAAAATACTAAAAGTTCCCGGTTTTCGTTTTCGTTCCTTGAACCGGTTCAAAGTCCTGATCAGTAGCCCCATTTACAAAGACATTTTTTTTTTGCATCTGATTAAAATGTAGGCGGATCAAATATAATCCGCTTCCCCTGTATACATGAACGCTTTCCAATCGGATCCGTGTTCCCGCCGCGTTTACATGGTCAGAATATATGTATAATATATTCTGATTTGTCATGAGCCCCCCCTCGGATCCACTAGGGGAAGGGGGACGGCCCTGGATATATTTATATTTCGGAAAGGTCGCCGTGGTGGCTCCGGTAGGGCGTCGCGCGTGGCTGCCTGCGTGTGTGTGTCCGGGCGTTCATGAAGAGATGCTTGTGGATATAATATATAATTTATTATTTTTTTAAAGTTATTTTTTCCAGCGTCAGCGCCATTTTTCCATCTTTATTGGATAGGATTAGTCGGAAACTGGGTTGAAGAGATCGGGGGTAGACATTGAAGACATGTCGACGAGCGTAGCCGAACTCGCGACACTGCGGACGCTGCGGTAGACACAGCGCCACTAACATGAATGGGGTTGCGTTAGGTGCGGTGTCCATAACCACTCGGCCAATGCGGACCCCGGGGTAATTGTTATTTGAAAGACAAAGTACTATTTTCTTTCCCTGATGAGAGGGCTGTGACTAGCGATTATTTTGAGAATCGATTAATTGACCATTTTTACCGGTGCTTAATCAACTAATCTGCATAGTTATGCTGGAGACGGGAATCGATCTGACGCCAGCTGCATGCGCTGTGAGACTAAGCCACAGGCACAAAAGTGTTTGGGGCTGGATGAAGTGGTCTACTGATACTATAATTTGTAATCTGATTACAAATGTTTCTCTGTCGAGGTGCAGATCTTCAAACTTCTTTCCCAACAACACAACAACCACCACCGTGTCAGACACCCAGGGTTCCCAGTCCCAGCCAATCGGAGACGAGCGCACAGCGAGGACCGCCCCTCGGATCCCGGGTGAGACCACGTGCACACACTTCTCAAGACATCAACAGCTAGAACAGCTCCTAACATCTACTCAAGTTAAAGTAAAAAGTACAGGATCTGAAATTTGGCTTGAAAACGAAACGTTCCGTCCCGAACTGTTCAGCCAGGCCTATGTTTAACGTTTTCATTCTCGGAACTGTTCGGCCACCAAAATATCGGTCCTGAACCGGTTCGGAGCGCAAAAATTCTGTTCGTTCTTAAAGTTTCTTATATTGTGCAATGTTAAATTTAGATATAGTTTATACAGAATATGTTTGGTGGACTTCTGTTTATATATATATATGTATATATATGTATATATATCTATATCTATATATATATATATATGTATATGTATATGTATATGTATATATGTATATGTATATATGTATGTGTATATATATATATATATATATGTATATATATATATATATATATGTATGTATATATATATATATATATATATA
>OMKY01212237.1:0-11500 GCA_900302395.1 Bregmaceros cantori | reverse complement strand
CGGATCACGACCCAGTGATTGGAGATCCCTGCTGTAGCTTGTTCAGCAGCAATCAATAAAAACAACAAATTGTGGACATCTCATTCAAGTGTTTTTGTGCTTTAGTTTAAAACTGGAGCCGAGGTGACTAATCACTCCTTCTACTCCTGAGAATCTATGCATTTCAAAATGTTTACCTCATCGGAGCAGATGGCAGGCATCTATGTAGGTATTCCAGCAAGAAGTATGTCCCTTGTTTGTGGTACAATTTTATTATATACTAAATTAGTATATTACGTGTATAGATTTTAGTACATTATAGATATTATGGTCATGCAGAGATCAGAAAAGACATTGTTCGACATATTTATGGGAGCTAGCAGCAACTAGGCACTAGCAGAACCGATATCAACACCTGCCGAAATATGATGGGAAATTTCACATTAACTAAAAGTAATTAATACATAACTTATTTCATTTGAATGACAGGAATAAGGTTTTTAAATACCTCAACAGTTTCAGTCGCAATTCTGCGACCTTCGATCAAAAAATAAGAATAAAAGTAATTGGGAACGAGATTTTGACGTCACTCGTGGCAGCCTGCTTCCACAAAAAGTGTAGCATTCCTGCATGCGCACAGCGCGCAAGCGCTGCCGAGAGCCGACATGCCTGGGAATCGCTGTGTTAAAGGCTGTGGAGCATCATCACGCATCGCGCAAGTTGCATTTCTTTCGTTTCCCCAAACGGAACCTTTTGGAAGAGGGGCTATTCGCTACATATCCTTTCAGGTTCCATTCAAGTTACCTAAAATATTTGTCAAACGAGTTGCGTTTCCATCGCACCGAGTTGGTCCGTCCGAGATGGCTCACAGCGCTGCGTGTAGCACCACGTGACCGCGTAAGGGCCAACGGGGTGGCCGCATTATCTCGGAGGCTCCAACTTGTAACTTAATGGAACGTGCAGGTGTGCGCAACCGCACCGGTCGACAGGCGAACGGGGAGCAGCTGTTGTTGGCTCCTACTACGTATAATGAGCTCCTCCGCACCCAATGCGATGCGTTTCCATATTTGTAGCGTTTCTTCCGCTACAAATACACAGTTTCTACTCTATTTGAAATCTTAATGCCCACTTTAACTAAAATTTGGTATTCACTCAAACTAAAATGGCACCCACAATTTGCCCTCAGTAGCTAGCCCACTTAGGCTGTGTCCGAAATCACTCCCTATCCCCTACTCCCTATCCCCCATATAGTGCACTCACTTATAGTGCACTCAACAGCAATGGCTGAGATTTTGGACACTAGATTTGGCGCCGTCAAAATTATTATAAAATATAATTATAAAAAATATAATTATAAAATTCAACAATCATCAAAGAAAGTGAAAAGTACTTACATTTATAAAGATTTGCCGTGGTAGGTCTCTATTTACTCCCGCCGCACCATTTTTTTTAGTTTAGATAATATTTAAAAGGTCTCGTAATACATTATGGGTTATATTGCTTTGTCTAGGGTACATCCGATTCTCACAACTTTGTGTGGTGCATTGTGGGATACTTTCAGTGCACTATATAGGGTACATGGAGAATTCGGACACCCCTACAAAATGGCGTGTACCCCATATAGTGCAGTATATGGGGGATAGGGAGCGATTTAAGACACAGCCTTACGGTGTGTTTCCACCGGATTTCGTGGCCGCTTGTTTTGCTGGCGGGAATACTCAAAATAACCGCTCGCGGCAGCGGTGTTTGAGTTGCCACTCGCCGCGCCCGCTTGGCGGCGCGGCCAGGAATGGTTGGTGTTAGTTCGGATACATCCTTTAAACGCTACAATTATCCGATCCAAATAGGTGGAAGGGAAGCCGCATGCCGGCAGAGACTCGCGGAGCTAAAATAATTATATTATATTTATAATGCTCGGGGGCAGTCCGCTGGGCACAGCGATAGAACAGACTCGCTTTTATTATTTTAGTGAATGGAATGGAATGCAGGCAAGGAGAGATATATGGCGTGGGGCAGGGGGGCCAGAGTGGGATAGGTGAAGGCTCGATGCACAGCCACGCACCGCGTATTATTATTTAATCTCCCGCGGTGCACCGGCACTGTCGGCAGCGAATGACAGCTGTCTGGCCACTGAGTCACGCAACGCAAATTCTTGTGCCGCGAATCCATGCCGCGTCTCCTCTCGTCCACTTACATGCTATTTTGGGGACTTTCGCCGCCAAAACAAGCGCCCACCAAATCCAGTGGAAACACACCGTTAGTCGACCTCACCACACCTTTATTCTAGACACATGATTTAAGAGTTGTAAAGGACAGTGTGTTAAATGTTGCCAAGAGTAGTGTGTGTCCTGCATACATTATATACACACATGCACACATTTACGCTTGTGCGCACACACACAAAGCACAGACATGTGGTATTGGCGTTGAGGCCAGTAAGTGCAGATGATGAATACGAATACGCTGCCGATGTCCTTCTGGTTTCCCTGACAGGGACATCTTCCTTGAGAAGGTTTCTGTCGACTGACGTCTTGTTGGTGCCTGAAATTCAATTCTGTTCAGGAAGGCGTAGAGCAGAAGACATTGGTTGGACAAAACAGTCATTTATCAATCAACCTTGTCACCAACCAAGACAAACCACAAGAGCGGGGAGGGGAGCTGTGAGCGCACGTGACTGCAAAGCCAAGCTGCTGTTGGGGAAAAATCATGGTTTCACTCCAACACAGAATGGTGCTGTGATTTATTCCACGCTGAGGCGCAGAGTCCCAGACTACCAGTGTCTAGTCAGTTTGAGTTATTTAGTGACAACAGCTGCCGGGAAGCCAACAGCCATTTAAGGCACACTACATTTAAGGAGTAACAGACTTTTAATCCGATTATATTAGTCACATTAATTCATCAACCATCTTTTAGTTTTAAAAATGGCTATGAAATGTGCTGGCTCTGTGACACCGTCGTTAAGACACCCTCGGACATCACGTCGCAAGTTCTCGTCCTTCACCGATCTTTCTGCCATGTCTTCTATGCAATGTTGTACTAAGTATGAAGTAAAGGTAAAGTTGACACCAAAAGTAAAAGTTCTGCCAGATTTTGCTTACAGCTTGGCACAGGTGGCATCCATCATCACTTGATTGACCAGGCTGAGTAACTGTACTAACTAGGATCAGCTGATCAGCTGTAAATGGTTGGAACAAATCTGTGGTGTGGACTTTGTGGTACAAACTTTTTATGGATTTGGATTTATGTTATGTTATGTTACTGTGTAAGAGAGAGTCATGCAGCAACTTATCTGGAAGAAATTACTCTGACTAATGATATTTCTTTGTCTCCAATAGCTGAAATAGGCATCAAACCACTTGGTTGAAATTAAGATACCTTATTTCATCACACATACACATACATACATGTACAGTGAAATTATTCCTCCGCATTTAACCCATCCCTGAGGAGCGGTGGGTAGCTATGTGCACAGTGCCCGGGGCCCAACTGCAGATTGTGAGCCAGTGCCTTGACCAGGGGCACTGACTGGAGCAGGTAAACTAGAACATGTTTTTGGTGGTGGGGGAAACCGGAGTGCCTGGAGGAAACCCATGCAGACACAGGAGGAATATGTAAACTCCACACAGAAAGGACCTGTCCGGGTTGGGAATCAAACCCAGGACCTTCTAACTGTGAGCCAGCAATGCTTACCACTGCACCACCGTGCCGCGACTTGTGCACATCAATTACTTCGATTTTTAAGCACATGACTGGTGATTTGGTGCACACATAATTCATGATAAATACTATTTTATCAAGGAAACAAGCTAGATGACGGCAGATATTGTTCAGGTGTGTCATTCCATCAACTTAAGTGATTTCAACCAATTTATCAGAGGTATTGCTCGTACGATGTCTGAGAAGGTTAAATGTGGCAATGTATTTCTTTCGTATTTGTTATGTAGTCCCCCGACAAAATTTGATTAAAGACTCTCCAAAGACTCTCAAAGCTGTTTCAATTCATTTTTGTCAAAGTATACAAAAAAAGAACCTAATTTGAGACATGTGCAGAGTATTATATAGCTACAGCTACAGAAACTTTAGATTAATGATTAACTAAAATGATTTACATTTTACATATTCACAAAGCATAGGTTTGGCACTTCAATTTCATTTTGTGTATGCGTGTGTGTGTTTTTCATCTTTATTGGATAGGAAAGAGACGTAACTGAGCCCAAGAGATCGGGGGTAGACATTGCAGACATGTTGACGAGGGGAGGAGAACCTGTGGCACTGCAGACGCTGCGGTACAAGCGTCGCCATTAACATGAATAGGGGCACGTTAGGTGCGTTGTCCGTAACCACTCCACTCCGCCAACGACACCCCCATTCATTTGGTGTTTTAATGGCCACAATACACCAACATAATAATAATAACTAGTAGCAATCTGCGCCTAAACCTAGACTAACCTAAAACATTTTTTAGGTTAGTGCCCGTGACGGGATTTGAACTCGGGAAGTATGTTACCGCTGCGCTTTACACACTGATGCAAAGATGGGGAGCAGACAACCTTAAGTTGCTGTCGGCGGTGCGTCCGCCATGTTTTAATTGTGAAACATCCGGAACGCAAACAAGGGCATTGGCCGTTTGGGAGGCTAAATGCGGCTCGGGCGCAGCTGCGCGAGACACATGTGACGTCACTGCAGAGAACAGGGATCGCTCGCTATAGCACTTTTCATGCAGAACAATGTTACTTATAGGCTACAGAAATGCAGCAAAATTGAATCACTTCTTTCTTTCGTCATTTCCAACAACTCTGAAAAATTTCATCCAGATCCGTGCTGAACTTTTTCAGTTATCGAGGGGACAAACCAACGTGGGTGAAAACATATCTTGTTCTGTGGGCTCCGTCCCGGCGCATGTAAAAATGATGAATTCTGTTGGGCATTGACACATTATTAGTAACATTATTATTCATTATGGTATCCCCGAAATGCAGAGCATCGGGAATGTAATGGTTTAGTGTGTGCCGCCACTGCGTCAGATCCCTCGTGTTGAGGCAATCCATTTTGAACGGATGGATTTGTCCCAGATTTAGTGTGTTAATGTTCTGGGGTAGATTCATGAACTGACTAGATTTTGGAGGCCATCACTTTCAAGATAGCTGAATTTAAAAAAGTAGACGCAGCGTGCATGATGTCATCCCATTGCTTTCATCAATTTTTTTTGTGCCTGCAAAGTACCCGTATATCCGGTACCAGGAGAGATAGAGAGAGCTATACAGTATATGAGAGAGAGACACCCCACAAGCGACTTCTTCCCATCACACAATGAACCGTTAATTATCCCGACAATAAACATTAAAACATCAATTAGGAAAGATCTTTAAATAGGTTAAACGGTGTGCTAAAATTGGTATATTTCTATTGTAAATCCCATAGGCTATGTGCTTTTGGTAGTTGACTCCGCCTTCTTGACTAGCGAAAAGCACACGGAAGTCGGCACGCCGGCTAAAGCGAATGTGACGTACATATTTATTTACAGTCTATGGTGATGAGCAACTGGACTAGCTCCCTGGTCTTCAAAAGGTCGTCGCCCTGGGTCGACACGTCGGGATAAGGTATGCTATATGCCTAGGTGGATCACGTTACCTCTCCACACTCACCGCTGGAATCTCATCTGTTGAAGCTATCTCTGAGTGACGACTGCAGCAGCTCAACTGTGCGGTCTACTCTCTCTCTCCCCGTTCCATAAGTGTATGCAAACCTCCTGACCTCTGCACCACCTAGCTGGTTCTTCCCTCCACGCTCTGACGAAAGATGAGTATTGCACGTACGACTTCGTTGAACTCGAACGTAAGACTTTGTTTGTGCACGCTTCAGTCCCTGGCCACGACAGTCTGAAGATCTACACATTCTCCACCATGAACTCTTTACAATAGGACTTAGCTCTGTGATTGTAAAGACCAATAAGCAGGGTCATACACTCATACAGGGTCATACATTTTGCTGTGTAATCTCTTGAATCCAACTTGAATGCAAATAGCCATGAGTGTGGTTTGTAAATGATTTAAATGTTTCATATAATTTCCAATTGCACTGTGTGTGCTTAACTGATCAGCACTAGAGGAAGTGACATGGTCAGAACGTTGAGTGTGTTCAGCGACGATGACTTGAGGAGGTTTTTAACTGACTGTCATCATGGAATAGCCAGATATAGACCATAACAACTGGCATCTACAAAAACCTCTCGATTTAGGGTTTGAATGCAACATATATAAATACATTCACATACATACCCCTTAAGCTGGACGGAGAATTGCACCACCTCGTACGGTGACGCCGTGTTGTTCCGACACCTCGCAATTCCGACGTTGATTTCTGCCACACTTCACATCTTTCTGTTAGAAGAAGGTGTCGGAGCAACAAGGGGGCACCACCTTTTACACCTCCTTTACTCCAGCAGGCGCTCCAGAGCTTCTACTAAGACCACTAAACTTAACAGTTTCTTTCCCCGTGCAATGATATTGCTTAACTCTCCGGGATAGGTGCAATACTGAACACTCGCGAGGCACATTACTTGCGGGCCGTATACTTGCTCTAGCCTTGTACAGCTTTGCCACTTTGTTTTATTATTATTACTATGTTGCAATTAGTGTTGCACCGATATCGGTATTGGACGTACTCGTTATCGGCACCTTTTTTGTGGTATCGGCGAGTACCTACGCCCATTATCGGACCGATACCATTTTTCCAACGGAAACTGCCTGAATCTTGTCTTAATCTAGAATATGTAAATGAAATGTTTTTTGTGAAAAAATGTCAGTAAAGTAAGTAAAACCCACTCCCCGCAGAGTCTAAAATATCTCTTCTCATCTGTTTTTATAATTTTCCTCCACTACTGTTAATCATAGACTGCATGTAAAACGTACTGTGATAACACTAGTAACACTACTTCTTCCCAACCCTTGGGAAGAAGTTACAACTTTTTTTTTAAACAGTGGTATCGGTATCGGCTGATACTGCACAGCCAGGTATCAGCATCGGCACCAAAAAATGGTATCGGTGCAACACTACTTGCAATGTTACTACATCACTGGAGTGTCTACCGTGTCTGACCTAACTTCAATGTGTGTATACTGCTTGTATATACAACTTGCCGAATAATGCAAATAGTGATACTGATAATGAAAGGAACTGAGAATACTTGAAAGTTCGAAACAATACACTTGTATGTGCATTAAATTGTGTGAGGTGCATGCTAGCATCCCCACTGCCCGGGCCACGTGTTGGCTGAGATGGCATGTGCAGGTTACAGTGTGTTGGTGGGGACAATGTACGTGAAAGGACACTGTATTAACATCGTGGCAGAGGCGTGCAGCATCAACCGGTGGATAGGATAACCACCGTGCGGGCCGACTGGTGGCTTTGCACAGACGGATTAGAGCCGCTATGTGTGGGCGTACCTGCGGCGTTAACTGTGGAAGTCATAGTCTACACTAAATCATTGGTTGGCTGCTTGAAGCAACAACCTCCGGTTATTGTCCGTCTACACACTAAAAAGGTACAGTATGTTATATGTTATATGATCCCCCTGCTTCTGTTGGAGTGAATAGGCTGTGTTTAAACTGAATAATCACAAATCTCAAAAATCACAGACTAGGATTTTTTATTCATATTGGTGCAGGGGCAAGAGACATAGGTCACATTGCAACGCAACACAGAACACAGACCAAGTTACGTTGAGTCCAAATAAACAGCATTCAACAAGAATACAAATGTCTAAACAACTCACTTCAATCCCTTCAACTCCCCAAATCAATAAAAAAAATTGAGTTTCACAATGGTTAGTGCAACATCAACAAAGCCGCAGACAACCCAACCAGTGGCGGCACAATTATTATTATTATCACACACTCAACAACGGCATTATGTGTGTACATGCACAAACAATGGAAAACAGAGTCAGTATGTGGTTTCCTGTGTGAAACATGTACCACCAGAAATAGCTAAACTTTGGTCACCTGAGCCCATGCCAGCCCACACTGTGGTAAGATTTAGGAAGTGATCTGCAGCAGATGATATCTGAAGAAACATTCAGTCTTGACTTTCACACAGAGACCTGACAGGATGGAAGGTATCCGCTCGTTCCTCATTCCCTGTTTACTGACCGGCTTCATCGTCTCCACACTTGCCTTCACTGCTCAGTATAAAGGTGTTGGAGACTCTTTGACACTGAAATGTCCAATAAACCATAGCGAGTGTTCAGGCACTGAGTGGCTATACAGCAAGAAGACTCAAATAGACTTGTTTATACGAGGAAAGAAGAACACAGACCAAGCAGTCAAGTCCAGAGTGTCCCGGATGGATCTGCAGTCAGACTGTTCACTCACCATCAGCAGTCTGGAGCCAGAGGATGCTGGACATTACACCTGTCTGCAGCGGGATAAGACTGTATGGATACCAGCGGACACATTTCTTTATGTTATTGTTGCTGGTTTACACCAGGATCGTCTGGTTTGCAGTCTACACAGCTTATTCGGTGTTCAAAAGTGTCCTCGCTCCATGACCCTTCGGTGGATCTACCAGGGGCAGCCCATGGCCCAGCCAACTGGCAATAACTTGATGACCAGTGGCCCATGCAGCATCCGCCTGCTGAACTCGGACCACTTGGACCTGGATAGTGTCCAGTGCAGACTGATCAGCAAAGACAACGAGGAGGTTCTGTCAGTGGCTGTGCTGCAACCTCTAAAACACCTCACATCAAGCCCTTCTCCCTTGACAGGGAACAAGGTGACCACGACTCATGGTTTTCTAAGAACTTAAGTCAAGTCAAAGTTTATTTGTATAGCACATTTACAACCAAGTGCTTTGCAGTGCTAAAACAGTAATGCTTAAAAAGAACAGTGTTTACAGGACATGATTCACATTTTAAAGAAAATTTCAAATACACACAAAAAGATTTGATTTCGACCTCGCAACCTCCTGCACATTAAGCAGATATTATTACCATTGACTGAGTAGTTGTAGCGACTTGCTCTCTGCTCATATGAGTGCTAAAATTGTACCTCCTGACATGTCGCCGGCTAGCCCTATTGCCAACGATAATAATATACAATTGGGAACCAGATCATCTCTAAAATTGTATTGCGTTGGACAAAACCCACCTCGTAAAAATGCATTACAATATGTCAATACCTGCTTGGGCCCCTTAAGCCAAAGACAAACTGTTGCAACACCAACCAAACAGCACCAAACTTCTCAGGTTGAGGATATTGACCATGTTAAATTCTGCGTTTCATTAGAGTTTCTTCCAAAAGTAACCATTATTAAACATTAAACAAAAACTAGAATGTCCTTTTAAATAATAATTGTGCATCTGTCTGATCTAATTCTAATTTTCTCTGTAGCTGGCTGTGAGGAAGCCCTCAAAGGTCATCTACTGGGTGTTAGCAGCTGCAGGTGGCCCATTCCTGGTCATTGTAGAGTTTCTGGTTCTGAAACTTGTGAGGTTTGTACAGCGCCGCCTGAGAGATGAGGAAGACACAGCCATGGGGTTACAGCCGTGAAGTAACCTACAACTCAGTCAACACCCGCCACTCCAGACAGACCGATCATCAACAAGACGGGACACACTGGAGCCTGAAAGATGAACAATTTCAAAGACAAACTAAAAGCACTCGGGAAGCGTAGACCTTAATAATATAGGATCACCTACTGAAATAACCAATCTAACGCTTTAGACTAAATATAGTACCTTGTTGCATGTAGTCATGCATAAAATAAGTAAATGATGGAAACCAAAATTCCTGATCCAGATCCTTTCTAATCTGTTCGTTATATAACTACCGCTGGTAAAAAAACAAAACAAAAACAAAAAACAAAACAAAAACAACAACAGCATTAAGATCTGTCCATAACTTTTTGAGTTGTAGTGGTTGTGAAAAGTCGTTAAAGAAATTCCTGGATCGTCTCTACATTTTAATAGAATGTTCCTCAGGCCAATAGCCATCTGTGGTTAAAAGGATAATGGAAATATGTCCATATTTTCAAAAAAAAAAAATTACACAATTCAAAAAACAACAAACATGACCTCCTTGGCTGTGTTTATTTATATTGCCTGTCTATAAATCTACTCAGAAATACAACACCAAGAGCCATTTTAAAGTAACACGTGACAAAATATTTTTCTCCCATTTAAATCTGTTCCATTTAATGAGTCAACTTGATCACACAAGAATTGTTGTTCATGAGTTTGGAATTGAAATGTAATATGCAGAAACAGACTAAATGTCCCAGTAAGTTAGAATTGCCAATCCTCCTAAACTGTCATTATTCATGTACAAATAGGTCTATATTGGTGTACGTCTTCTCCCCTTCCAGATGAGTAATGATGAAAATGTCTGAATGGGCCGTGAAAAACAAAAAATTACCTGACATTGCATATTCTTCCAAAAAAACAGAAATATTGGAAATACAAAATTATTGATGATGCTAAGTAAAGCCTGCTGTTGACCACACCACCTAAATACCGATGTGACTCTTGACAACGGTCACATCTAAATCATGATGTGCAAAAAAAATAGTTGTTTCTACTCTGGACTGTATATAAAGTTGACGCAGCGTGCATGACGTCATCCCATTGCTGTGAACAAATTTGGGTTGTGCCACCGACTGCGCGCTGGCATTGTTGAAAGTATACGTATATCCGGGACAAGGAGAGAGCTATACATTATATGAGAGAGAGACACCCCACACGCGACTTCATTCAGTGGTACTGTCCGCTAGGGGCGCAAATGACCTCCCTACTCCAACCCTAAAATAGGAATGTCTGAACATAAGGCATTCACCAAAATGCTTTGTACACATTGTTTCCAGGTATATTGCAACACAGAAATGTACAGACTTTGCCATATCTGCATCCGGAAGTTGTGCTTGTGAGAAATGTGTCACCAGCTAGTTGTAGTCAGCATGCCAGCCCCCTCTGTGGTAAGTTATAGGCAGAGATGGCAAAAGTATTTCTTACTTGAGTAAGAGTAAAATACATTTGTGAAAAAAAACAACTCGAGTACGACTACAAAGATACAAATAGCTACTCAAGTAAAGTAAAAAGTACATGCTCTAAAATGTACTCAAAAGTATTTTTGAAAGTATAAAGTACAAAGTACTACAAATAAAATTGTATGTAAAATGCATTTTTTCAATGTTAGTTTGTCAATGTTATCACTCGAATAAATTAACTAGCCTAATTTATCTTATATCTCGCGACTAAATGAAATCCACTTAATAACTGGGACTGTACTCGGTACATCAGCGCCCCCTACTGGCTAATATTATAGACGTTATCCTACCCCGTCAATGCAAAAAAAAGTAACGAGCCTGTTTTGGTAAAAGTAAGGAGTAGAAGTACAGATATTTTTGTTAAAAATGTACTCACTACAAGTATAAAGTAATCGCAGAAAAAAGTACTTCTAAAAGCACAGATACTTGAACATTTCACTTAAGTACAGTACTTGAGTATTTGTACTTCGTTACTTGCCAT
>OMKY01212232.1:0-10191 GCA_900302395.1 Bregmaceros cantori | reverse complement strand
TTAATGGGTGAATGAGGATGTTGTTTAAGTTCCAGCGCTCCAAGTCAACCTCCACCACAGGACCAATCAACATTCATGTACATTTCAATCAATAATAATTCAAGAAGGCAGAGATGTACGATTAACATTATTTATTGAAGTTAGTTGGCTGCAAGAAAATGGTTTAGTCAAAGTCAATGTCACAATCGTTAGCCAATGTTCCTAAAATGCATAGCATGAATTGTTATTAGGGTTTTAGTCCAGGTCAGCCGAATTATAGGGCCTAATTACCGCAATTAATTAACCCTAGCTATTTGTGAATTTCTAACGGGACGCGCAGCGGTTACCTGTGGCTCCTGGTCGTCTCTGGTCTCTCTCCGTCCCTCGCCGCTCGAACCCCCGACCCACGTGTGCGTGCCCCCTAATATAGGTGCCTGACTTTTATCTATCTATTTTGTCTGTCTTGGGCGGTTACCTCAAATTGGTGGAGGGCCAAGTTTTTGTGGGCTGGGCCAAAATGTTAACTGCAGGAACACATTAACTGCTATTAGGAAATGATACATGCAATGATACATACATAGAATGCATACATTCTATGTAATAACAATTGGATAATATAATAAGCAATAATGTAATAACAATTGGATAATATAATGAGCAATTATAATTATCTACAACAGTATTCAGATATAGTAAATAAAAGCCATTAAATTATATATTTGGTAAGGGTTAATAATTAAGAGATAATGCTTAAATAAGGGTTAACTCAGGTTAGAATGATGGTTAACTAATGTTAACCACCAAAATCAGAATTGTATCACAAATCGAAGTCACAGTCTTAAATTTCCTGCAAGTTCCCGGAAATACATCATTGCTCCACATTGTGACGTAGTCTCCTCTGGCTGTTTGGATACGATCACTCCACTAGATAAAAATCTTCATTAAAGCAGCCAAAAAGGAGGAGACGTCGGAGGCCGTCTGCGGTGTGGGAGCATTTTGAGTTGCAGAGCTTGTTGGGCGGTGGAGGGCGAAGATATTTAACTCTGGTATGCAAGTTGTTAAACTAACAAAGTTTGCTAGCACAAAAACAAATGCACCGATTTTTAGCTACCACAAAATCCACAAAACCGCTTTCCGTTCTCTATATATTTTAACATATCCTGTGTCTGGGAGACTATTTCCTTCCACTTTCACTGTCAGTCGTCATGCCCTATGCATCTGGGGCTCCATCTTGTGGGCAGACAAGGAAGTGAATGTAATGGTGTTTTAAACAATGTTTTCACGTTAATACATTTACCACAAGTCCAACAAATATATTCCGTATAAACTATATCTAAACGTAACATTGCAAAATATAAGAAACTTTAAGAACAAACTTTTGAATTTATGTATTGATTTGGCTTAGATCAGGAGAGAAGATATTTCAGTATGAAATGTCAGTGCGTTATCATTTAAGTCTGCATTATAGTGTAGAAAATATGGTACATTTAAAACGTAACCGTCAGAGCTCTGCTTGATTCTTCCTAACACAGCTGGTTAGTGACAGAGTGATGCATTCTTACGTGCCTGATTGTTCCTTCCTGGTCGCTGGTGCTCAGAGCTTCCACGGTGAGCGATTATCTCCTCGGCAGGCCACCAGGATGATAATCACAACCCAATCACCGCAGCCCAGCATTCATAATGATTCACTCAAATGACCAAATTACATTCAAAAAGTAAGTTTAGGCGTTCCGTGCGGCGTTCCGTGGTCCGAGTGGGGCGCATAGTCGGTCATGGAGGCGCAACCATCCACTCCTGCGCGGGACGTTTGTGTGTCTTTCCGGACGTTCAGATGGGCTTTCAGAGCACTTGAGCACTTTCCGTCTCCGGTCGAATTAATTATTATTTTAATCGGGTCGAAAGAGCTGGGTCTTAGCGGTTAACGCGGTCGCCAACTCTAGTCATCCAAGCGTAAACCCCCGCCGACTCGACTCGGCTGCGTTAAACCAAAATAAAAATCGAGGTTGTGAAGATATATAGTCCACGATGCACGAAGACTGTTACAGAATATTTTTAAACGTGTTACAACTGTGAACAGGTTGGAGACCGCGTCTCAGTGATCGGCTGTTAGCTGTTTTTAGCAGCCAGCTAGCGGTGAGGATGCGATGTGTCCTATAGAAACGAACCGACGTACAAACTACGTGGGTTTGTGTGTCCGAAACATTCGCAAATATTCCCAAATCATATTAACAATGTGCTGATTCCTTAACTTCATGAACAACTTTAAAATTAATGGTTAATGTATAGCGCTGTTTGAAAAACCGAAAATTTCGGTTTTTGGAACAGAAACCGAGGTTTCAATTTTTTGTAAAAATCGTTCAGCCTTACCGTTGCTGGTGAGTGCACTACAAGTGAGTGCACTATATGAGGGGGTGGGTAGGGATTAGGGGATAGGGAGCGATTTCGGACACAGCCGATGTGTTTGTCACTTTGTTTAGCCTGAAAAGAAAATGGCTTTCGCTGGCGAGGTCACATATTTGAACGCCCGCTGGCAACAATGCTTGCAGTCTAGCGAAGGTGTTTATTCAGCCTTCAGTATAATTGAATCGAGTAATAACTCATAGCGCTGACGTTTTGGACCAATTTGTTCTTGTTTGCACGCAAAGTTTGGATAAACCTTTTGTTCTCCTCACCTTGACAGCAGAGTTCTTTTCTAAATCCTGTTTTCCCCCGTCGCAAAACTTTTTTTTAATAGTCCTACAAAACAAATTTCGTACTTGAAACACACACACAGCCAGCCTGCCAAGTCCAACACCCCTCTCTCTCCCCCTCTCTCTCCCACCCTTGTCGTCTCGTGCTGTTTGCGAAGCCTATTCAAGCGTCCTCTGTGCTCATAGCACTGTGCTGGCTTCAGAAATGAAAAGAAAACGTGTGTAAAACAAGCTGAAATATAGGCTATTTACACGGTACGTTCAGCATGGAGGAGAGAGTGCATTTGGGGAGAATCCAGGTGTCCACTATCTCTGCAAGTTGGACGGTATACCATAATTACCGCACATGTACTCTGCCAACTTTTTAGGCAGATGGGTACATTACACTTTTTTTTTTGTTTCCAAGTGTGATCTACACTCACTATTTTACAACAAAGGTGTGTTATTATCAGATATGGCAAAGGTACCAGGATTTCTTACTTAAGAAAGAGTAAAATACATTTGTGAAAACACAAATCGAGTATGACTACAAAGTACTGTATCAAAATATCTACTCGAGTAGAGTAATAAGTACAGGCTCAGAAATGTAAAAAAGTATTTTTGAAAGTAAAAAGTGCAGACTCTAAAAATGTACACATTTTTTGAAAGTATAAAGTACAAAGTAAAAAATACATTTGTATGAGAAATGCACTTTTTCAATGTTTCACACTGTACATATCCCTACCACCATCGGTGTACAAAAAGAGTAACAACCCTGTTTTGGGAAAGGTAAAGAGTAGAAGTACATATTTTTTGTTAAAAATCTACTCAGCATAAGTAAATGTAATGTAATCAGAGAAAAAAAGTACTTCTAAAAGTACAGATACTTGAAAAAACGACTTAACTACCGTACTTAAGTATTTGTACTTTGTTACTTGCCATCTCTGGTATCTATGAAAGAAATACTTTTACCTCTGCCTACCAAAGGGAAGTAGAAATTAGCTATCTTTATTGCGGCTTTCTATTTTCCCCAGTGGTAAAGGTACAAGTATTTCATCGAAAAAAACAAACAAAATCAGGGCTCCGAACCGGTTCAAGGAACGAAAACGAAAACTGAAAACTGTTTTATGGAATTTTCTGAGGAGTGTAAACGTAAACGGAAAAAGATTTCTTCAACTGTTCCGGAACAGAAACAGAACATTATGAAATCCACTAAACTAGTTGAAAACATTTTTTTTTTCATTCTCTATATTTTTCCACATATCCTATGTCAGGGAGACTATTTCCATCCAACTTTCACCGTCACCTATCAAGCCCCAAGCATGTGGGGCGCCATCTTGTGGAAAGACGAGGAAGTGAACGTAATTATGTTTTAAAGCCGCTTTTCTTGTTAAAACAGTTCCACTGAAGTTTGAAAGTCCACCAAATATATTCTGTATAGACTATATCTAAACTAAAGATTGCACAATATCAGGAACTTTAAGAATGAACAAAATGTTTGCGTTCCGAAAAGGTTCAGGACCGATATTTTGGTGACGGAATGGTTCTGAGAACGAAAACGTTAAACATGGGCCTGCGTGAACTGTTCGGAATGGAACTTTTCAAAAATAATTCAGTTTTTACAATGAGAGCGCAAACATGTGATGTTTTATTTTGAACTATTAACTAACTAGCAAAAGTAGAGATTTGAAGAGTAGAATATTTAAATAGGGTGTATTGCCCTAATGTGAGCCACTGCCTAATGTCCACTGCCTAATGTGGGACACCTCCAGTGGCTCTGGCTCCTCCCTAAACTAATGTCAGTGAAACTATGGTAAAAGAAAACTCTGGTAGTGTGTCTAACATTAAAGGCCTGTCTACACTACCACGAATCAAAAACGTTTTTTTTTTAATACTTGTTTAATAAAGATTTATAAGATGTGCGTCCACACACAGGGGATCTGTACTGGAGAAAACGATTCTGGGAGACGCACAAGCACGCGCTGTCCTCCTCCTCATCAATCAATCATTGACATGCCTATTAAATAACAATATATCCTAATAATATGTCCAAGAATTCTGTAGTAACAATAGCAGAAGTAGACAGAGATGGCAAGTAACGAAGTACAAATACTCAAGTACTGTACTCAAGTAAAATGTTCAAGTATCTGTACTTTTAGAAGTACTTTTTTCTGTGATTACTTTTTTCTTGTAGTGAGTACATTTTTAACAAAAATATCTGTACTTCTACTCCTTACTTTTACCAAAACAGGCTTGTTACCTTTTTGTTTGCATTGACAGGGTAGGATAACGTCTCTAATATTAGTCAGTAGGGGGCGCTGATGTACCGAGTACAGTCCCAGTTATTAAGTGGATTTAATTTAGTCCCGAGATATAAGATACATTAATCTAGGTTGTTAGTCATTCATTCAAACAATAACATTGACAAAGTAACATTGAAAAAAATGCATTTTACATACAATTTTATACTTTATACTTTCAAAAATACTTTTGAGTACATTTTAGAGCATGTACTTTTTACTTTCAAAAATACTTTTTGAGTACATTTCTGAGCATATACTTTTTATTTTATTTGAGCAGCTATTTGGATCAGTAATTCGTAGTCTTACTCGAGTAGTTTTTTTTACTAATGTATTTTACTCTTACTCAAGTAAGAAATCCCGGTACTTTTGCCATCTCTGGAAGTAGAGTTATGTTCAGATGCCACAGAGCAGCCCGTTCCGCTCAGTCAGAGCCAGCACGTGTGCATGTGCTTGAGGATTATGGAGCACGGCGCCCGCCACCGTCGGCCGCATAATTAACATTTAGATTCAATGTGTGATGGATCTGCCGACGATGTCAAATGCCGCCCCGTCCCGCTCACCTTCCGCCGCGGCGACGCTTCTGTTCGCATTACGCCGCTATCTGTCGTCGGCGCGCGACGGGGATTACCATATAGACACTAGACGCCGGCCTGTACTTTACGTTCTACCGCCCCTGTCTGAGCTTTTACATTAACCCTTGAGTCTTTTTCATGCGCCACATAAAAGGCACCGCACGGCGCGAGGGCGCTTGCCATGCCGGAGGGGCCTCGTGCGGAAGACAAAAAAAAGCAACCATCAAATGTCATGCTTGAATTCATTCACTGCTGTCCATTCTACTGATTGTGTGGGGGAGGGGTAGGTTACTTTTTAAAAGTAATCCCTTACAGTCAGGGCTCCGAACCGGTTCAAGGAACAATAATGAAAACCGATTTTTTATGGGGAGCGGAAACGGAAACGAAAAAAGATTTCTTCAACTGTTCTGGAACAGAAATGGAACATTATGAAATCCACAAAACCGGTTAACAACATTTTTTATATTATCTATATATTTTAACATTTATGTCTTCCGGTTGTGCATCCATCCAACTTTCACTGTCACTCGTCAAGCCCCATGCATCTGGGGCTCCATCTTGTGGACAGACGAGTAAGCGAATGTAATGGCGTTAATACAGTTACACTGAAGTTTGAAAGTCCACCAAATATATTATATGTTATATCTAAACTTAACATTGCACAATATAAGGAACTTTAACGAAGAACGAAAACATTAAACATGGGCCTGCCTGAAACGTTCGGAACTTAAAATACAAAACAATTTCGTATTCAAGCCCTGATTACAGTAGAGCTTGGTGATATGGATAAAATCTATCCTGTGGCGTTCACGGCGGTATCGGTATTCATTTTGATATTATTATAATATTACTTCATTGTATAATATATGTTCATAATTGAACGTTAAGAAATATATTTTTACTAAAATTGCTTTTTCTACCGCTACACTGTTTTACTATTTTTCCATCATTTGTTTTTATTATTGCTTGATCACAGTGATTTGTTTACATGCTACTCTTTTATTGTTTTGCTTTTATGTAAAGAACTTTGGTTCACCTTCAGTTTGTTGAAAGCGTTTTTTTTTTGTAACATCCCTAGTTGCAGCTCCAGTTGGCGGCCGGAGTTGCCAACTGATCCACGTACTGCTGCCAACATTTTTTGTTAACAAGTATCAGTCTGCACACACAGAAAGTTTAAAGCCCCCTGCTTGCCCTAAAGCCCACTGGAGCATGTGTTGAGAACACCCACTCCACCAGGTAAGGAAGACATGAATATTTCAAAGCCCTGCAGCTGATGTTCCGTACGCTGAGCGACACATATTTTCTATCATAGCTAGAAATAAAAACTCTTGGTCAGGATCTTCAGAGGACAACAGTCCAGCCCCGCGCAAGCACACACTCACAGCGGCTCTGTTACTGTGTTGTTACCGGAGCTCTGTGGGTGACTGTGTGTGCAGATAAGTAGGGGGAGAAGCAGGAAAGTACAGTGTGGTTTAAATGATGTATCCTTAGGGCGGAGGGCATGTGTGTCTGGTTCTCTTTCCTGTGTAGCTATTTCTTCAAGTAGACCGAGATTGAGATTGAGTGAAAACCTCAATCTCCTTAATTCTCCAGTCCTCCATTAAAGGACTTCTGTTAACCAATCAAAACAAATTAACATTAACAACAACTAATCAAAAACTGTAGGTAATTTTTTCAACTAGGCCGAGATCGAGGCTTATTGAAAGTCTTATTCTCCTTTTTCTTCTTTCTTCTCTCTTCTTTCCAGTCCTCCGTTAAAGGAGTTCTGTAACCAATCCCAAATTACTGTCCTTAACTGGGAAATCAAGGTTGAAGGGTAGTTAGGTAAATACCACCTATATTCCTTAAATCTAAATCTAAAGGCGAAGTCACTTTTGTGAAGCGCCTTGAGACAGCTCTGGCTACGATATTGGAGTTGAGCTGTGTGGCTCTGTTGTGTGTCTCTATGCGCGCTACTTTCCTATGTGTTTGTGAGTGGTTACACGCCCCCACGTTGAACACTCTCATTTCAGTGATGTCAAATGTGAATCTGATCCGCTTATTTTGTTAGGGTCCTGCCAAAACCCTAGCCCCTAATCGCTAACCTAACCCCTAACCCCTAACCTAACACTATTCGATCTTTACATCACGGCAAATAATAAGGCAAAATGATTTCTCTGTGTGTGTGTATGTGTGTGTACGTTTGTGTGCCTGCAGCGCATTCGCTCCGGACCACAGTTAAAATATCGAAAAAAAGAGAAGGAGAAAGTACCATAATACAATATTGATTATGATAATAATAATTGAATAATGACAGAGAGAGGGAGGTGGAGAGGGGAAAGAGAGAGACTACCTAGTTCAACACGGCTCATAAACGAGTTCTATCTCGGTTAAAACGAGTTGGACCCGGGATAAACGCGCCTGTTTGAATACGTCCTAAGTCTATGTTCTCACCACCAGCTAACAGGCTGCGCTGCCGAGTCAATTTGCGTCTCGGTCGGGCATAAGCCGGTTAGCATTCTAGCCAGTAGCTAGCGGTTAGCATGCTATGCTAGCATCACCAGAGTTATTCATGTTTTTCGGAGCGATACTTTGACATCATTAGGCTTAGTTCTCCACACATGCACTTCTAATATAGGGTAAAAATATGGGCTTTGAAAATATGTACACATGCACACAAATCACAGTACCTGTATTATTATTTTAATAAATTATTAGTGTAGCGATGACTGCCGTATAAGACACGCCCTCAGCTCCATATTTGGAAACTGCACCCCCGCCCTCCTCCCGCTGCCTATTTGTACAACTTGACACAACGCGAAACCACAACATTTTCGTAACTTATTTAAAGTCGCATACTTCCCATTAAAGGGGCTTCAATTCTATGCAACAATGGTGCTTTCTCGTTTGTAACAAGCAACATCTGAAACAACAACACACAAATAGTGGAAAACAGCAGCCACTCACTTAAACTACAACACATTTAGTGCATCAAAAACATTTTTTTTAATTTTTAGGATCGCTCTGGGGGCCAGAAAAAATTGATTGGCGGGCCAAATTTGGCCTGCGGGCCGCCAGTTGAATAGCCCTGGTCTATGATATAAATACATACATCACAGCATACCCAAAGACTGTATATAAAAATGCACATAGAATGTGTAGTTCCTGTCCAATTCCCAGTGGGCCAAACGGCGATGTGGTCGACAACGTGTCTGTCTGTGTGTTTTACACACACACACACACACACACACACACACATAATTACAGTTCCAAGCCGCCGTGCTGTGTGGTTGTCATGGTTATAGTGGTTCAACGGAATGACACAGAGCGCAAGATCAATATACATTTTTCATGTGCAGGTCAGAAGAGTGTGAAAGATTACAATTAAAGATGTACTGTATTCAATTATTTAATTGAGAAATTGTGTCAGATGACAGCATTTCAGATGCAATCCATTTCTAAGCAGTTGCAAAATCATTTTGACTCTTTAAACGCCGGCTATTTTAACACTAAAATATCTGCACTAATATTTGAAGGCCCACCAAATATTAGCCACCAATGACATCTGAACATGACCATGCATAATTTGTTGATAATAGAAAAGATAATCTCGACGTTCTAAGAAAACATTTAAAGATCTATACTTGTGCTGTTTGCATCTTGGCAGAAGCAAATGGCACCAGCAAATAAAAAAAGACACTAGCCTGACAAGCCAGACCCAATGAATCATTCATGCATTACATGCGCTACACTGCATTGGAACGAGCAAACCAGTGCTTAATTTGTCAAGACGGCGGTCCCGGAAGCTGGGGATGAGTAGCTCCGGCTGAATGAAATCCACAAAATGATATTTTGTGTGTGTGTGTGTGTGTGTGTGCATGTGGTTCGCGCCTCCGTCCGTCACGGTTTATGACTTCACGGGGATGCGCCGGTGCCACTCGTTATTGTGATTATTATTATTACTTTCATTTATTACTTTCAGTATTATTATCAGGGCTTGAAAAATGAATTACTTTTGAAACGTTCCATTCCGAACGGTTCAGGCAGGTCTTTGTTTAACATTTTCGTTCTATGAACCGTTCCGCCACCAAAATATCAGTCCTGAACCGGTTAGGAAAAATTTCGTTCGTTCTTAAAGTTCCTCATATTGTGCAATGTTACGTTTATACAAAATATATTTGGTGGACTTTCAAACTTCTGTGTAAGTGTATTAACATTAAAAGGGGGTTTAAAACGCCTTTACATTCGCTTCCTCGTCTGTCCACAAGATGGAGCCCCAGTTGCATGGGGCTTAATGACTGACAGTGAAAGTTGGATGCATGCACAACCGGAAATAGACTCCCAGACATAGGAAATGTTCAAATATATAGGGAACAGAAAAAAACGTTTTTAACCGGTTTTGTGGATTTCATAATGTTCCGTTTCTGTTCCGGAACATTTGAATACATATCACATCACACACAACATCTTGGTTAAGTGGAGCAGGGGACGTGGTGGGTAGCAAAGTCAAGCAGTATACAGTTTAGGAGTGGGTAGAATTTAAAGGGCGTGCCGAAGCTGACCAACCAATCCCTAGAGGCGAGAGTTGATCAGCTGAGGGGATGCACCTGTATCAATTAGGAATGAATGAATTAAGGGGAGGGCAGGAAGCCTCTTAACTATCATGGCCTGCCAGAGATGACGTTAGTA